>LKNJ01005024.1:0-14621 GCA_002120245.1 Maccullochella peelii | reverse complement strand
AAACTAGCTAACAGTATATAAAGCAGTTAAAACTAGCTAACTGTATATAAAGCAGTTAAACTAGCTAACTGTGTAGGCCTATACAGTAGTTAAAACTAGCTCCACCTCGAGCAGCTACAACAGTGAAATGCTGCTCTAACATTGATGCATCAGTATTAATAACTTCAGTCACAGGAGACATTTTACTGCAGAACCAGTACTTGTACTAATGACACTTTAAGTAGATGAAGCTGATAATACTTCTGTACTTTAGGGAAAGAGGTGAAGAGATATTTTTCTAAATACATTACTGGAATTGATACTAAATAAACCAAACTCCTGGTTAATTTCCAGCGTTTTTTAACCTCATGACACATTATGTGTCGTAGTATCTTCTATTTGCAACCTGTTGTGGTTGTTAGAGCGGTAATATGGAGCAGCGAAGACAGCTCATCTACAGCTGTTGACACACAAACAACCTATGACTGCCCTTGGACGGCCATTAAATCCTCCCAGAAACATAAGAAAATATTTTTTCAGATACCGTATGCAGCAGCTCAATCTCCAACTATCTCTCATATATGTGCTCCAGCTCAATGTTTTTTGTTTGGCCTCGAATATGTGTGAGTGTGTGTGCGTGAGTGTGGAAATTGACCTGAGCACAACGCTTATCTCAGATTGATCCGTAAGACAGTAACCCAGCCTGGTTGGCTATTGACGATAATAACACAGCTTTTAACTCTCTCTTCCTCTCTCGCTCATTCTCTTTCTTTCCCTCAGTTTATCGTAATTTCTCTCTCTCTCTTTGTCTTCTTTCCTCCATCGTTTTCCGCTCTGTCTTCGCCGTTTTCTCTCCCCCCTCCTTCGTCCCTGCTCTCTGCCACTCGCCTTCCTCTCCTCTCTACTTATTTCTGACAGTTGGACAGGTCTGTAAGATGCCAGAGCATTTCACACAATGATACCCATTTACAGTGAAGAGTGCTCATAATGACTTCAAATTGTCTGTAATGGCTCATAATAGGCACTTATATGCTACTACGCCAGGCATTTCAAATGTGCACTGTATTCTTTCAGAAACTGTGCATGTGTCTGTATGTTCATATTGTATATGCACACATCCTAACTCTGTGCATATACTGTATACACACATCCTGAAAATGTCCAACTTACATAAAGATAAAATAACCCGTGCTAGGAAAGAGAGCATTTATTTTTTTATTCATAACAACATTAAAGGATTTGAGGCTTTTTTCTTGCTGGTCACTGGATCATTTTCTTCCTTAAGGACTCAACGGATTACTCTTCATTGGCAGCACACTCATGACGAAGCTACAGTTTTAAAGTCCAGCTGTTGCTTGAAAAAACTGCATTTAAACTTCTGTATTTTGTTCATGACGGAGAGGCTGTCTGACTTCGGTCCAAACCTTCCCGCCACAACAAATCATCACAGACAAAATACTCAAATATGATAGGAAACCATCAGAAAAGCTTGAGCTGCTAGTGATAATTAACGAGCAACTTAAAACCCAGTTTAAGCTTGAACATAATATAATGTGACGTAACCTCAGCCATTTGACTGCTGGGCGGTTTGTGTTTATTCGCCCCAAACAGCAAATGTACCAACTGTACAGACGTTAGCTGTAAGCTAGCTAGCAACAGATGTTTCTGTGCGTTTGTGTTGAGTTCAGCGTCACATAGCTTTGGGATAAGTGCAAATTTCTTTCACGGTTGCCTTCTCGTCGCGCTGGGCAAATTTGCATCTTGTCATTGACTTCGTATGCAATCATGCTGCCTCTAAAGTTAGCTTCACACTCTGTCTGAACACACAGTCACAGCGTCTGAAACCTCTTTCTACAACCGCGGTAAACCTAACTTTCTGAAACAGACATCGGACAATCATGCACACTTCACACACTTCCTCCAAATGTGGAAGGCCCCGGTATGCTTGAGAAGAACTAGTTTGTACAAAGACTTATCTGACCATGTAGGCTATTTATAGCTGTTCTGAATGGCTGCTGTCATAGAGATTGTATAAAGTGAGCGCGATTGTTGGATTGTCAGTTACGAATAACTGTCAGAAGCAGCTCCCCTAATATCAACAGGGGAGTTTCAGACGCTGTTTGACGACCCGACTGAACTAATTAATTTGAAACAGACTGAGGCCTTTTAGCTGTGGCTAGTAGGATCTCCTCCACATAATTCTTCCACCGTGGCAGCAAATAATTCTCTCACTTTTCACACACACATACCTTCATTATTTTAAAACACTTTATTTGTTTTAAATTTAGCAAAATATCAGGAGACTAGGATCCCGTATTCTGGAGGAGCTGCAGCGTAATAACTGAGTTCAACCTGAAGTAATAGCTGTTCATGTGGCAATGTTGATGGCTCCCACTTTGACTAAAAGCTGTTTAAAATCACTAAGTATAAAAAAAGCATCAGTATCAGAAGAGAAACAACAGCAAAAATTGCAGATAATGTCTCATGTGGGGACAAAGATGAAGGTGTTTTAGAGTCCCAGGGAGGCCCAGATGGGGGTGAAAATAAATCGTAGGATCATGATGGGATCAGTCACTGAGGCAGGAGGTAAACATGAGAGTCTGCTGGTTCAAAGGCAACAAAGGGGAAGAAGCTTCTGCTCTCCCTTTTTGTCCATTTGTAGTCAAAGTTTTCTGGTTGCGGTCTCCGACAGCGAGTGAATAATAGTCTATTGATAAAGTGGGTTTGACACCATGAAGAGAGATGGGGAAGTGTTGAGGAGGACGGCAGGCGGTCGTCATGAGTGGAGACAGGCGAGACGTCAGTAAGAGGAGTAAAGACCAGTGACTGTGAAACACGCTTTTAATCCGGTGTTTAGGCATGTTACGTGTCAGAGTCGTCACAGAGACACGTCTGGTCTGTTTCTTCTACGTACTACTACACATTAGAGTTCAAGTATCGAACAGCCTCAGGATATGTGCTGTTCCTGAGGCGAGATGTTCAGCCCTAAGACTCTGGAATCTCCTTCCCGAGGGCAGCGATCTGAAGAGGGAGCTTCAGGGTGAGAGGGATCGACGACCACCTCGCGTCTGATACGTGTGGCGTATATGGAGGGCACAGAGGGAAGGTCGCAGCCAATGACCTTAGACGCTGTGTGTACCACTGTTTCTAACTGCAGGGCGGTTGTGTTGCTGTATCACACTGTGACCGAGAAGGCGAGGACGCTGTGCACAGCAGCCCTGTGAAAGTACAGCATCGCCTCCCCAGTCACACCAGAAAGTGAAGCCTCTGGTGGGCCTTAAGGTGTGTTTACTGCTAATTGTTAGCATGCTAACACGCTAAACTTAGATGGTGAACATGGTAAACATTATCCCTGCTAAACATCAGCATGTTAGTTTTGTCATTGTGAGCTTTAAGTGAACTCAGTCTTTTCAGCTAGTTGTTCTCAGCTATCAAAGAGTACGTTGCTGTGTTTATGATGCCTGTTCGGACCCCACTGACGAATCAAAAACCACACCCTCTCTCCTCAAAGTGTTAAGTTTGGTAGAAGAAGAATTCAATGCGAACAAAGTGAACAAAAGTAATAAAGATGCTCATTTACACAGCACATTTTCACCCCAAACAATAATGATTTCAGTGTTCCTGAGAAGCTCATGGGATGCAGCAAATCAACACCTTCAGTTATAGAGTGAGAAGCCTGGGAGTCCTCATTAACACCCACATCTGCCAGAGGAGTTACTAACCTGTTACTGTGCTGTTGCTTTGCCCTCCTCTGCAGGTAAACACTGATGTAGCACGAGCACACCACAAGTTTTTTTGAGTGTCATTCAGATCCACAGGGGAGCGTATCTTAATATGACACCTGAAAGAGAGCGTTTAAAGGGTTGTATGTTCTCAGCAATGTTTGTACCAGCTGCAGAAGAGAAAATATTATTGCAATATATATAAAGTATTTTGATAATATTCAGTATCTACATTCACATTCACTGCATATTAACTGCAGATTGGTTCCACTGTTCCTGCTCTTGTTTTCCTGTATTCAACGCACATCGTCAACATGGCAGAGCTCCCACTGGTCCAGTTCAGAGGTCCACAAAGTGATTTAGTCCTCTCAGTTCTTCTCATTTAGGGACTCTGTGAAATTAAACTTAAAGCGACTATAATGTATATTTTTGTCATAAAAATGCATGAAATGACAATGTGAAAGGAGTCTCTGGTCGTGATGAACCTCCAGAGAATTATCAGCTGAACCTTTCCAGTGAGTTTCAGCTCCTTGTTTATCTGTTCTGGTTCCCTCTCAGCCTCTCATAGCGTCGGTTTCAGAGAAGAAGCTGTAAAAAGTCACTGCTCAGCAGCAGCAGCAGGCAGACACAGTTAGAGACTAGCTGGTGAACATAGTGGAGCATTTAGCAGCTAAAGAGCCAGATGTTTCCCTCAGGAGGTGGTAGAGGCCAAAAACAGAGCTAACATATGAACATTGTGGTATTCACAGCCTTGGAAATGGACTTTTTCTGAAGCTCAGAGGTTTGTGATGTGTTTGCTGACATTTTCAGAAATGGCCGGAGGCCATGGAAGTTCATTTTTTCAGTGGATATTAAGTTAATATATTGTCATTTTAGTCATATAGAGCTTTCTTGCCTGGATGTGCGTCATGAAAGCAAACAAGTGTATTTCCCAAATTGTTGACCTATTCCTTTAAATCAGCTGTCCACAGCGTGCAGGGAAAGGTTCATTAGTAGTAGTTGTGCTTCTGTTAAGTTTGTTTTGCACAAATCCTTGACGTCAAGGCTGTTCAGTATTCCTGTTCACGATGCTGTTACTGCTGTATGGTTATTGTGTTACATGTGTAATGAGGCTGACACACACACACACACACACATAAACAAACACTTAACACCCCAGACACTGGTGTGAATCAACAGCTGAGTGCGCCGTGGTTCCCTCTTCAGCGTTTAATTCATTATTCACAAATGAATTTGTTGTGCGCTGTCAACAAAGCAAAGGCCGATGAAGCAGAGAATTCATACAGTTGATACTGTCCACACAAACGCACTCTTTGAGTCAGAAAACATTCAGTGAGAACGCACACTTGCCCTCTGATGTAGAAAACACTACACACACCTGCGTACACACCGGAGGCCCCTGCGAATCCTATCTTATTAAAACACATTACCTGAACAATCCCTGTCTCCCAAAACCCATTTAATTCAGCAGTGCTCTGAATTCCTGATCTGCAATCTGTTCTCATTACACTTATTCTCACACACTCCCTCTTTATCTGTCCTCCCTCCCCCGCTCTCTCCCTCCCCCTGCCTCCCCCCTCTCTTCCCTCTTCCTCCCTCAGGTGGATAGTGTAATTGCTGTGGTTTAACCGGTGCCGTGTTTGATCTCACGCTTATCCTCTGAAGCCCCTCACTCATGAAAGAGATGAAGGGACGAACGCATCTCCCAAGGAACGCCTGTTGTGTGTGTGTGTGTGAGTTGAATTGCTTCAGTCTGGTCTGATTTTTGAAGTAATTCAATTATTGCAGCGGTAGTGGTGGAACTGCAGGCTAAAACACGCAAATCACTTCAATCTAAAGCCAATTCCTTCCCATTTAACCTCGATGTATTACACAGACGTGAAGCCATTTTCTCTGCTGCCTTTTTATTAGATTCTCATCTGCAGCCCTCAGCGAGCCGTGCAGAGAGGAGGAAGTGGACTCGTGTCTGCTGTAATACAGACGATGAAGATGATTTGAAGATGTTTCACTGATCTGAGCTGCCAAACTACTCGTGCTTTACTGGGTTCAACACGTCAGGAGACAGATAGTTTCATATATATAGTGAGGAATGGATAATTTATTAGCCAGCCAGGCAGATGTTCATTTTTTAACTCACAAGGGATGATTAAGTGTTTCAGCTGTTAAAATTAGTTAAATAGGAAAGTCCATATTTATCTCAGCGCAGTGGGAATTCATTACTAAGAGATGTTTGTTAGATGACAATAAATGTTGTCACATTTTCAGCTTTTAATTGCGTCTAATTATTTTATTTTCACTTCACACATTATGAGTAACGCAAAGAGGACTACCGATTTTAAATTGGTGCTCGTCACTGATTGGTCAGAATCGTAATATTGATAAGCTCCTGCTGCAGTCGGTGCTGTTTCTGAATTTGATCTAACCAAACCATTCTTTCAATTTCAAAATTTCAATTAACTTTTTCCCCACCGGGAGCCGTGTGTGTTTACACTCTGTGGACCGAGCTCTAGTGGACGGGTTTATCTGAAGAGTGAGCTTTATTCATTCAGGGAAGTTTCACTCTTTCACTTTCTCACGGCTCCACACTTTCACACCTGGAAGTTGCCCAGTACAACCACAGTCTTACCTGTTGGCAACTGGGCAGCTCGACAGTTGGGGGTTAAGAGTCTTGCTCAAGGACAAAGGTGATGGAAGTTGGGGAAATCATGTTTTTTTTAATTTTCCCACTTTTCCCACCAAATGCCTCAACGGTGCTCCTCTGTACAGTCATTGTATCAAACCCGTTTCATATTAGAATATGAATAGGGCTTACAAATCCCTGTAAAATCCTATTTTACCTGTCACCTGATATTATTGTCTTTACACTGTAAAAAGCTGTATTCATGAGAATTACTCCAAACGTCAGGTTCATATTTCCAGATTTGTCTTGATTTGAAACATATTTGTTCTCCTTCATCTCAAGTAGACTGTAGCTAAGTGCCCAACATCTATGTGCACCTCATGCACAGGTGACGATGAGGTTGGTGGGATGTGAGATGGCTACCATGGTTACCATACATGTGTAATGGAAAATTAGCAAATGTATTGATTTTTCTGGCTTAACTGCAGGGCTGTTGTTTGTTTTTTGAAGCTATAGGTCAACAGTGTTTTTCTCCCGTCTCTATACAAAGAAATAAGAATGGTTCACATCCACTAATAACAATAATACAGTATATTATAGAGCTTCAGATCGGAAAGCGCCGTCACAGAGCAATTATGTTAACAAATGCTTTGGTCAGCTCTCCTCCGGCCTGGTTGGTTGTGCCTCGTTTGCTCTTCTCTTTCAGGGTCGTGTAACTGATAGGCAGGGCCGTCCACCTGGGCTCACTGTCCACTACTTTGGTTGACACTGAAATATCTCAACAACTCAGACATTCATGTTCCCCTCAGGATGAATTGTAATAACTTTGGTGATCCTCTGACTTTTCCTCTAGCGCCATCATCAGGTCAACATGTTAATGTCTCCACTACTTGGACATTAAACCAAATCATGACATTTTCCTTTTTATCTCATAATTACATTCATTTTGCACACCTTACTGCAGTTTGCACATGTGCTTTAAAGGGCATACTTTTTAACTTTTGTTAGTACTTGCGTTTGACATTTGTTTTTGCTCTATTGTTTGTACCGTGTGGTTCCTTTGTGCACTGCTGCTGTGACATGTGAATTCATTCCATGTAGGAGGTCACAGCAAAGTGTGGACATCCTGAAAAAAGCACTTCATCATGTCCTCTATTCTAGATTCTAGAATAAACAGCCAACACTTTACTCTAAATAGCACTTCATTAGTCCTGTTACTAAAACTTCCAGCAGGAGGCCGTGACACTGGAAAACATCGCGTCACCCTTTCTCTTTAATTATCCTTTCAATGACAACTGAACTCACACAGCCACGAGCACACTGAGCAATATTCTACTCTGCCTTTGAAGGGAAGAGAGGAGGTGAATCTGAAAGCAGGGATAGGTTTAAGACAAGGGGGGGGGTGTATTAAGCAGAGACAGGTCGGGAGGGTGAAAGTGATTAGACACAGAATCCTGTCTGACGGAGATGGGACAGAGAACAAAGGCAGAAACAGACAGGCCTTAGAGCGGAGCTGATACCACGGCAGCTTTCAACCACTGATAAGGACGAGCACAGGTGGGACGAGGGAGGGAGAGAGGTGAGAGGCAGACAGAGCGAGAGGAGGATTCCTGATACTGAGAAGCTGGCTCATACAGCTGCAAATACATTCACACACACCCAACTCACACTCACACATAAACGCACACTCGCAAAAAACTTGCAAACCACCTGCAGTCTGTCAGGATGACACCAAAGATTAGTCAATTATTTGTCGTTGTTTACTTTATGTATGTCGAGTCAGACTGGTATTTCCCTCTTTGGGCAATGACATCTAAAAATGTAGAAAGAGTTTGTCAGCTCTGACACACACACACACACACACACACACACACACACACGCGTTCTCACATTAACTCACAGACACACCGAGGTTATCGCATTAGCTCGAAATAAAACTCCGCAACGTGACGAAGGAAACATATACATCATGTTTAGCGTGCTAGCATTAGTGCCGCAACTGAGCATTATTTTCACAATTAATCGATTAATGGTTTAGTCTATAATATGTCAACAAAATGTGAAAAATGCTCATCACAATCTTCCCAGAGCCCTGGTGTCTGGATGAAGCTAGTTAAGTTTAATTTGACTTATTTTGTTTTCATCTTTATCCAAATCGTGTGGATTTAAATCAACCAGGCTCTAGGTGGACTCGAACACGGGACATTGCAGTTTCTGGTCAGTGCCACCAGGCCGCCCCGTCTGGTGACTTTTGGAGCTACTTTCCACTGATAACGTGGCAACACTGCTCTCCATTTGGCAGCCAGAAAGAATTCCTGAATAAATCCATGTTAATGTTGAACATACTATTAAAGTTATTTAACATGACTAGCAGATAGATTTTAGGCGATTATTCTTGATCAGATTTGCTTCCTGAGCCATCATCCATCATATGCCTAATTGGAACGACTGTGAGACAACGTCAAATCCCGTCAATCACAGCCAAATATTGCAAACCATGAAATCTGCTGTGTTCTGCTTAAAGTAGCTGTGTTATTACAGTGTGCGATAATGGCAGTGTAATCCATCTGTCATTTCAAATTGAAGCAAATTGTCTCCATTGTCTCCAGAGTCTGCTGTCAACAAAATTGTTAAGTGTAATATCCTCACAGTCTGGCAGGTTTTTAATGTTATTATTGAAATGTAAAATGTAAATGTAAGCATCAAATGTAACTTCAGTGGGCTCCTTAAAGCCTGAAGATTTGTCCTGTCCCTTGTTCTGAGGACGATGTAAAGGAGGGCTGCACCTGACAAATAGTTTCATTTTTGATTAATCTGAGAATTATTTTGTCCATAAAATTGCGAAAATATTCAGTTTACAGTCATAGATGAAGCAAATAAATCCTCACATGTGAGAAATCGGAGAATGATTCATCAAATATTTAACATCAATTAATCGACTGAGCTCTAATGTAAAGAATACCTAAATGACAACACAGGGTTTGTTCAAAGATTGATATGAATAAAACAAAAGAATCACTTCCTGAGGACCGTGAGATGTTTTCCACTGTTCTGGCTCTGCACATTGGAAATGAAATCAATCAAGTTAAACTGCTGACTTTCAGCTTTAAAGGAAGGAAGAGCGTAGTGCTTTTTATATGTTGCCATAGTTTAAGAAAAAGTAGAGTGTTTCTGGACACTCTACTTTTTCCATATCTTCTACATGGATCATCAATGTGAGGATGCTAACTTTTTATCTGGGACCTGTTGGCTTTAGCCTCAGTCTGTTAGCATGATATCATGTATGTAACCATTGAATGCATATTTAAGACCCTTTTACAGCATTCATATTTTAAATGTGTCAGCTGGAGACTAACTGACGGAATTAGCGTTAAGCTCATTAGCGTTGTAGTGTTGAGCTAATGAAATCTACCTGTGACAGTTGTTATTTCAGCAAAATCGACAGTTGGCGGCTAGAAAGGAGAAGCTCTTAGCTTAGCTGCAGTCTAGCTGAGACAATGTTGGGACGTAATTAGGATACTGGGCTAACTTGTTCACAGATCAAAACACCGGCCACACACACCTACAGTACCCCAGCTATCTGCACACCGCACATAACACATGCAGTCAGGTTATAGAAACACACTGTGTCCCTGTTGGCACTGGTAGTATCTTTCAGCTTTTAAACCAGCACTGAATGACGCGGGCGACAGAAGCAGACAAAAAGTGAATGGGCTTCTGGTTCGTAGAACGGGCGAGGTTACCGTTGTTCACACAAGTCTTTATCAGCTCGGCTGAAGTATTTTATGTCCTCTTTGTGTGTGTCTGAGAGAGAGGCAGGGCATTATGTCTGATATGTTGCCTGACTTTATTGTTCAGGAGGTGTGAATAAAAGCTAATGTGGTTATGCTGTAGAGGCCAACGGTGAAATATTCCTCCCTGTGAATTTTCACAGTAATCTTTTCACCTCTGAGCTGACAACACTGTCGCTGCAACACCAAACAGAACCGACTGTCAAATAATTGAAGAAGCAAATTCTAAACTTGAAACTGAAGAGATAAACTTAGCCTTCATTTTTACTTGCGTGTGAGTTGAAACCTGCCGGCAGGGAAATGGGAACAGGATATTCTTTCAGAGACAGTTATTTCATTTTTGATATACACGAGGACGGGAGCAGTTTTGAGCTCTGTGAGGCTGTAACAAATCCTTCCAAATCCAAAGTGGCTTTTGTATTTGTTCATCAGGAAGTTGAAGACCTCTTGTAGTGTAGTCAATTAAAAAACCTTGCTTCAGCTTAGACTCTGAGTAGTTTATGCTGATTCCCCAGTATACCTGTTTTAATGTTCCATTTCCAGCAGCAACACCGGTTTTTACAGTATGAGTGAAAGATAATAATAATAATAATAATAATAACATCATGAAGGACAGTTTTGAAAAGAGGATCAAAATCGATGCAGCAGAACCAGAGATATTCATTCTTCTTCTTTGTCAAAACCTGGCGCCTTCATTACCCACAGTGCAACTCCACCTGCCAGCAGTTCAGTCAGAGATTGTGGTGTGTTATGCTAGTAGCGGCTAACGTAGCCTGGAGCCTGTAGCCTGCAGCAGAGATGAGCAGCGGGCTGCAGGGGTCTGTCAGCTCACTTCGTTCTAACTCCACACCAACAGACTGTTTTCATCTTCAGCCCCAACCCACGCTGACTCAAGTGACATCACTCGAGGAGATTTATCAGACTTCACACAGCTCCCTCTGAGACACCAAAGGATTTATACTATGTATATATAAATATATATATATATACTATATGCAGTAGTACTCCACACGCTGAGGTGGAAAAATCTGAGTTTCCCGTTAAACACCAGGTAGACACATTCACATCAAGCTTCAGGCGTCTTTGAGTGATTCAGCCGTTTGCAGGTTTACAGTCAATTGAACCTTTAGAAGATGTTTTCATGACCTTGCCATTTTTTTTGACAGATCCATTAGCTTTCAGCAAACAGAAAGCAGTGACAAACACAATGACTCTGCCCCCAGATATTGTGTCATTCTGTCACAACTCTGAGTGTTAAGACATAATAGGCTGAGATTAGATTGTAAATCTTGCCATTGTTCATGATCACTGACGTTCTTTGTGTCTAAGTGAGGACTGGGCAGGGCTATCTTATATGCCACGTTTGAAACAGTACGTATCTTTAAAATTATGGTGAAGAAAACTGAAATTGCTTATGACACCGATTGGAAAAGTTGCTAATAATACATGTGGTTAACTCCTCACACTGATAAGTCAAATGGCATGGCAGTCATGGGCTACAGCTCATAATCTGTCTGTGTTCTGATGAAGGAGAAAAGTTGCCAATGGAGGGCAAAGTTATTTGGCAAAGTACAGGAAAAGGAGATAATATAGCAATAATCTTTTTTTAAAGCTTTGAGGTTAATGTGGCCTCTGTGGCTCAGCTCCATTATACACCGTCTCCTGCAGGAACATCTGGCTGAGGATGAACCTCCGCTCGGTAAAATGGACGCTGTTTAATGGAAAAAACCCCACAAAGAGGCTTACATCAGGCAAAAACACCCCTCTAAATATCCTGAAAAGTGATTCTGATTCATCAAACATTAATATTCAACATGTAATATAATCCTTCACCTCATGCTACACTTGATTATGATGAGAAAAACATGGTAGAACTCGGGTTTACACTGAATATTACGCTGTATGGTCATGATTTGTACTTATTAGGGTATTCTTCTTCCTAACTGGAGTAAAAACAGAATACACATTGTCTGCACGTTGTTAACAGTCAACAGTGATTCTAACTCACTCGTCATCTTCAGCAACACTTTCCACAACTCAACCGTTTATCGATAAAGTCATAAAAACAAACTCCCGCTCGGTGAAACACGGGGCGTATCGCGCTGCAGACTTCTCTCTGCTAAATCTTTGATATTGTACCTCAGGCGAAGCATAGATCATGGCATTATCTCAGATAAGCGCGGGACAGAAAATGAATACGCTGCCGGAAGAGAAATGAAAGAGCAGAAAAAGGTCTATGAGAAAGATTTCATATCTTCCCTCTCCTGAGCTGGAGTGCACCCTGCAAGGAAGAAACTATATTTATTCTAAAATTAACACAATGATCTATTCAGAAACTCAATTTTAACTCAATTAAAGCTTCTCTCCCTGTCGGTCATGCCTTTGTTGCCGTAATTGTCAGTCTCTGCTTCTCAGACTTGAGTTCTTTGAACATGAATCGCGCTGGAGCTCAAACCTTCAGCAGAGCGAGGGGGAACATTTTAATTCAGCCACACAAGGGGAAGAGAAACCATGACAGAGTAGCAGGTAGGAGTGCTGGTTTGAGTGCCTGCAGTGAGCGGTGCCAAACACACATAACAGGGGAACACACACACACCACACACACAGTTGCAGAGGAAAGCGAGACTATGCAAATCGTTGAGCTAATGAATTTCTGAATTCCAGCCTTGGCTCCTGTGATGGTAATGAGCTTATTTTGGCACGAGCTCATAGAGGAGAGAAGAAATGAAATCATACATGCACACACACACACACACACACGGTGATCTAAGCCAAACACAATCTCCTGCTGACAGTAGCTCATCACACCTCCTCAATCTTCCTCTCCCTCGTTGTCTGTCATCTTTTCAGCCTGTGTGATGTCACCGGTGTAAACCTATTAGCACCAAACTTAGCCCAGTGTCATCTCTACAAGCGTTTAAGCAGGCTCAAGTGACTCCTGTTGAAAAATGTTGAAAATTAAAGGCCGCTCTCCCTGCTACCCTTCCCATCCACGCTTCTAGAGTTTTCACCCAAATCTCTGACTTCCTCTCTCAAAATGATCTTGAACAAACTTGATTCAAACCAGTCGGGGTTTCAACAGCGCTCATTCTACAGAAACTGCACTGCTGTCAGTGTTTCTCTCCATCACTGAACACCATTAATCATTCATCAATAAAACAATAATTCCCTTTTATTTCAACAACATTGTTGGCCAGGATTCAGGCTTAAAGGGAAACTCCAGTATCTTTAAACCTGGGCACTATTTTTTTTTACAAATTTTGAGAGCCAAAATGATTAATAGTTACCAAAAGTTTTGGAGTTGGTCCAGTAGATCGCCTCCGCCGGCATCCGCAAACCAATGGCTGCAATGTAATCCTTGTGGGCAATTACCCCCGTGAAAAGTCTGTCAACTGAAAGTGCTTGTTTTTTCCACTGACTCTGGTTCAGACTGTTATTCGAAGTGTCTGACAACATTATGGAGGGGATCCCTACAGAGACAGAGCTTTTGTTAAAGAGTAAGATCCTTTTGTCTTCCTACAACTCAACCTCTCGCGAGATTTCAGAGTGAGACTTTTCCTTGAGCGAGACTTCAGTTTCTGGTTAAACAAAAAGGATCTTACTCTTTAAGAAAAAGGTCGGTCTCTGTAGGGAGCCGCTTCCAGTCTTGATGCTAAGCTAAGCTAACCGGCTGCTGGCTGGAGCCTTACACAGTAGCTTATAACTTAACAAGAAAGGAAAAAAATCATATTTCTCAAACTTTTTCTTTAAGGCTACTGGGACTTTCAAAGGGACCATATGTGGCATTCTGCATGTAAATGAGTCTGTATGTTAGCAGATGGATGTAGAACAGGTGAGATTTATTATTGTTCAGCGCACACAGGTGTGTTTGACAAATGCTGACTTTCTCATTGGTACAGGCAGTTGGTACTCACACATTTACAACAAGAGACAGCTCTCCATCACTTCACATCAGCTGTGCGTGTTAAACTGGCTTACAGAGAAGTGAGGAAACACACAGACGGCAGTAAACTGTTAAAACACAGGGTGAATGACGACAGCATGGAGTGAGAGAGAGAGCCATCGATTGGCAGACAATGAAAAACAGATTATAGGCGGCAGCCGCTCAGCACCTGTCAGACGCTGCTGATTAATGATCATTTCACTAAGGTTTTATTGAACATAGAGATGGATTTGAAAATAAAAAGTTGAGTAGAAATACCAATAAATACAGCCCTGGGAACCATCTGATAATACTACAGCATTCAGCTTCTCTTTTCACTCTATACAGCTGTTTTTTATGTTTGTGATTTAAAGGGAGGGTAGGAAGTATTTTTTTGGTGTCATTGGGCAAAATGTCCATAATAACCGTGCAGCATGTTGTAATTCAGGTGGTCTGAGAGAAAACCTCTACCGCTGCCCCTCCTCTTGGCTCTGTTTTCAGGCTTCAGAAAATCTATCCCGTGACGGGAGACTTTGGCCAATCATCAAGTTATCAATCAAGTTATTCAGAGAGACGGTGCGTTCGTA
>LKNJ01005023.1:0-26396 GCA_002120245.1 Maccullochella peelii | reverse complement strand
GTGTATATATATATATACACACAAGAGTAAATAAATGAATTCTTCTGGATAAATAACGCCTGACTGAAGAGTTTCAGTTATAAATAGTAAGTAAGAAAATAAGTATTTTGTTTAAGGCCTGTTATATTATAATATGTTATATTATTGTATGGAACAGAAAGTCTTTTGGAGTGAAGTGGTGGTTTTATGGATCTGGATTTGTTGTTTGTTGAGAAACAGACTTGACAGCTTCAGAGGTAAAAACTACCGGAAGTTTCTTTATTGCAAAACTAAACTTTTTGAAGTCTTTGGTGAACTCCACGTGGTTAATGTGAAGTTCCGTAGCTGAAGGTAAAGCTCACCTGGTGCTCGGACATGTCCCGGCAGGCCTGCAGGGCCTGGTCTCGGGGGGTTTTCTGGATGAACTGTAGAGCCAGGCTCGGGTCCGGAGGAACGTCCACCAGCAGCTCGGCAGTCCGGTCAGAGAGGAGACTCTGCCGGCCAAACTCACAGCGGAGCTTCGTGTAAACATGGACGATCTCCATCCCGACTGACCGTAGCAAACGGACTGAAAACACCGACTAAAACCCGGACTCTCTGACTTTCACTGACGGAGCTCGGACCCGCAGGAATGGCGGCGGTTTGCTGTATCCTAGCAACGCCGTGACGCGGCAGAGTTTACCGTATCCCAGCAACAGCGATATTATTTTCTCTTGAGTAAACTTTATTAAACAATAACGTCAGGAAGTCGGTTCACACGAAATAAGTTAAAGTTTAATGAACGTTAACAGTATGTTGTCTGTTGGCTGCTAATGGCACGTTAGCTGCAGGAACCAACTGCAGAATATCACAATAATCTAAAACTTTGTTCCAGTTGTTCCAGAAGTGTAACTTTAGTTACTGTAGCTAGCTCATTTTGGTTCAATAGCTTAAGTTTCCCTTATTTTTAGGAATAAAAAAACATTCAAGATCTTACTGAAGTAAAAGTCCAAAAGTATCAGCATCAAAATAAACTTAAAGTACCAAAAGTAAAAGTACTCACTATGCAGAATAATATATATGATATTACTGATTATAATTACCGACTTTATCTTCTGCTGGTAGATTAATCTGTAATATTACATCATCATTTATTAGTTGATTATATTTTGTATCAATAATCTGAATCTGTAAAGTGACTGAAGCTGTCAGATAAATATAGTGAAGTAAAAAGTACAACACGGACATGTGGTGGATGCAAATACTCAAGTAAAGTACCTCAAATTAGTAAGTATAGTACTTCAGTAAATGTACTTACTTACATCACTGGTTGGTTTTATTATTGTTACTCCAATATGTATTATTCCATTCTGTTACAGTACTTTATTATTTATGTGTAACATTTAAGTGTGTGTGTGTCCAGAGTCATACAACAAACATAAAAATAAACATTTAAACACGAATCCCTGAAGGCTCCACTTAAAAAGCTTTTGATGCTAAAACTTGTTTCAGAAAAGTAGGTTCACAGTATGTCATCCGTCCATCATCTACACCGCTTATCCTCAGAGGGTCGCGGGGGGGGGGGGCTGGAGCCGATCCCAGCTGACACTGGGCGAGAGGCGGGGTACACCTGGACTGGTCGCCAGTCAATCACAGGTATGTCATCAATAATTCAGTATACTGTTTATGGATAGAACAGCACGTACATCAAGCTAAACTGAAATAATACTGATGGGGGTGTAGTTAATATAAAGCCCGCTGACTTAATAAAGTTTGTCTGTTTATATTATAGTTATATATCTGAATCCTATTAAAAGTTATCACAACATTGTTTTTAACTGTTTAATAACCATCTGTATGAACACGGAATAGATATCGGTTGTTGTTCTCCCTCCGGTCCAGCAGGGGGCACTGCTCGTCTCTCCGCCCTCACAGCGAAGTGTCGTCGACGCGGAACTCCGTGTGTGTGTTTACGTCCCGCTCGCTCTTTGTTCGCAGAGAATCAGGAGGAAAATGTGCGCCGTGCAGCTGCTGCGGGTGTCGGTACATGAGCGGATCAGCGCCGCCGCTGAAGACTTTCTGCTGCAGGTGGAAAAAGGAGAAGAAGCGGCTCGAGTCCCGGCGCTGAGAGCGCTGCTCACCGAGCGGCTGACGGCGGCTGCGGAGGAGATCGTCGGTCTGTTTGAGGAAACCGTGGCGGAGTACGAAGACCGAGCTGAGCGGTCAGAGCGGGAGATCTGCCGCCAGAGGAGGCTGCTCGATGCCGTGCTGAAGCCCCAAGTCAAGCTGCACAGAGCAGGTCAGTCCCGGCTCACTGCGCCCGGAGGACCCGGAGGACCCGGAGGCAGCAGACACACACCGACTCACACTTCCGCTCTACTTCAAAATAAAAGCCCTATCAGCCAAGGTGGAATAGAAGGTTGGCAGTTTAAATAATCTCTGGTGTGAACCAATGAGTCGATCGACAGAAAATCCAACAGAACTATATAAATAACCCATTAACCCTTTACGTCATGTTTTAGGTACAAATGCTTTAAAAAAAAGTTTTCAGCCTCTAAAATGTGAATATTCTCTAAATATCTGAACGTGTTTGGGTTTTGGACTGTTGGTCGTCACACTGAGATGAACATTTCTATTTTCTGACATTTTATACAGCAGATAATCAATTAATAGAGACAATAATCTTGAGATTAATGGACGTTAGGTGCAGTGAAACATAATTAGACTGAATAAGCAGCAGAGAACATATTTACATGCGTTGTCACATTAAACCTGTGTACTGTAAAACCAACATCACTGTATTTAAGTGTGTTTGTGAACCGACTGTGGTGAGAGAGCCACTTCCTGCAGTGTGAACGTCCCCGAATTTAAGAAATAATTTCCTTTCAGATGTGAAAATAAACTTTAGTTTCTTTCAGTTTCAGTCTGACTTTGTTCTCCAGCTTCCTCTTCATCTCTCACCCCGGTAAAAGAGACCAGGTGTCTTTTTATATATTTATATGTTTAAAGAACAAGTTAGTGCAGGAAGTCACCAGCTCACCAGAGTCCATGTCAGCATTCTGCAGACTCCCTGAACCTGAAGGAAACAACATGTGAAGATCACTGAAGTTCTGTAAACTAGTGAGACATTTGTGAAGTTGTCAGGTGTGTCAGTGCTCATCAGGTGTTGTTTGTCTCCTCAGACTCTCTGCAGGCGGCGACCCTGAACCACACAGACCTCCACCCTCCAGTCGACCCTGCAGACCAGAACCAGACAGAAGCTGAACGAGTCAACAGCGATGCTTCCTGCCCACCGACACCTCGCTCTCCCTCACCCACCTACCACCCACCCGTCTCACCGAGCAGCTCGACCGTCCACAGCGACGGCGATCCGGACAGCGACTGGACTAGACTGGAGAGTCGAACTCTGAGACCTCCGAGGAAAAAGAAGAGAGGGCGACCGCCACTCGGCATCAGAAACAAGCGGAAGAGGTCGACTCCGGCTCAGAGTCTCAACTGTTACGTGTGTGGACGCGCTCTGCAGGGGAAAGGCTTCCTGCTCAAACATGTCCTGCAGGTCTGTGCCAAGGACCCAGACTGCCGCTGCGGCTTCTGCGGCGAGAGACAAGAGTCCGCCGCCGACTTGACAGCTCACCTGCAAACACACCAGGAGAAGAGTAAAACCTGCTCCTTCTGCGGTAAAACTTTCCAGTCGATTCTGGCGCAGGAGCTGCACTTGAGGCTGCACACCGGAGAGAAACCACACAGCTGCGATGTCTGCGGCAAGAAGTTCAGCCAGAAGGGCAACCTGACGTCACACATGCGCGTCCACGCCGCAGAGAAACCCTTCAAATGTAAAGAGTGCAGCCGGGCCTTCTGTCACATGACGTCTTTAGAGCGACACATGCAACAGCACAGCGGCGAGGAGGTGCATGCCTGCAGCGCCTGCGGTCAGGAGTTCACAAAGCGCCGCAGCCTACGACGACACATGGCAACTCATGAGAAGGACGCCGCTGACAGACCGAAGAGACACCGCAGCTCTGCGCCGTCCTACCGCTGCAAAGTGTGCGGAGACGCCTTCGACAAGAGGAGCTTCTTGGTGAAACACGTGGAGATTCACCTGCAGGACCCGGACTGCTGCTGTGGACTCTGCGGACACCAGTACGAGTCCACTGCTAGCCTCGATGCTCACCTTCGCTCCCACCGCGAGATCGGCAACACCTGCCACATCTGTGGGAAGTGCTTCCCGGCTCATGCGGCGCTGGAGATGCACATGAGGATCCACACCGGAGAGAAACCATTCACCTGCAGCTTCTGCGGGAAGGCCTTCAACCAGAGTGGCAACCTGAAAACGCACCTGAAGATCCACACCGGTGAGAGGGCGTTCTCCTGCAGCCTCTGCGGGAAGGGCTTCACCCAGAAACAGACTCTGGACACTCACGTCCGCTTCCACAACAAGGAGAGACGCTTCCTGTGCCAGGTGTGCGGGAAGGGCTTCATGCAGGACGTGGACCTGAAGAGACACATCCTGATCCACACCGGAGAGAAACCGTACAGCTGCAGGGTCTGCGGGAAGAGCTTCCAGGCCAAACGATCGCTCAACGGACACCTCAAAGTCCACACTGCAGGGGGGGCAGGACCGGAGCTGGATCAGACTTTAGAAGAACAGAGGATGGACAGTTTCTATTCAGGCTTCATTCAGCTGTAGGGGTGGGGGTGGTGACGGAGTCTCGTGTCTCCGTGCTGGGTGTTAAACCTCAGTACTGTTGTGGTTCTGGCTGAAACGTCTCGGAGCACCGAGTATCAGAACCCGTTGAGTAATGAAAGTAGTAAGCGTGGTCAAAAGCATTCAGTCACTGAGCTGCTGTGGACTCCAGTACACAACAACAAACCCCGATCGATACTGGATCTTTAAGGTTGATCAATATTTGAAAGTTTAAAAATGATAAAATGATGTAAACGGTTCATTTGATACCATAAACACAGATCTGCTTTTGTTTTGTGAAGAAGGTGAAGTGTCACCTGTTGGTTCAGGTCTACAATAAAGGTTCAGGGCAGCGTTTCTCCTGAGTCACTTTATTTTGATGTTTTTCACATGTTCAGCACAGACAGACATGTGGACCGACAGACAGACAGACAGACAGACAGGTGAATAGACAGATAGGTGGACCAACAGACAGACAGGTGCACAGACAGACAGGTGGACCGACAGGTGGACAGAAGTAAAACTTGCATTTCTTGAATGAGATGTTTGTTTCTTTTTTTACAAGTCGAAGTTTTCTTTAAATATTTAACTTCTTTATTTCTCATTTCATTTGTTTTCTTCAAATGTTTCGGATTTTTTAAATTTAACTACATTTCTTTCTGTTTGTTTTCACATTTAGAAATACTTTAGTTTATTAGTAACAGTAAGTACTATCACTGCACTTTCCTGGTATTAATAAATACTCTATCAGCAGTAGTATTAGCAGTAATAGTAGTATCAGTATCCTCCGGTCCAGCAGGGGGCAGACTCCGGCTCTCTCGCTCCTCAGTGTGAACTCGTTCACCCGGAACAGACCCGTGTTGTTTTCCTTCCTGCTGGCAGGTGCACGGAGTTCTGTACCGGGATGTCACTGACAGAAATCCCTCCGCGCTGCGGGCTCCGGGCCCTGACGGTGTCGGTGTCTGAGCAGCTGACCCGGGTCGGGGAGGAGATCTTGGGGCTGCTGGAGAAGCGGAGCGGCGGTTCCGGAGGCCGCCTGCTCAACCCGTTGCGGCTGCTGCTAACCCAGCGGCTCGCGGCGGCGGCGGAGCGGATCGTTGGGCTGTTGGAACGGGAGGTGGAGGAGTACCGGCGGCAGTTGGAGCGGCAGAGCCGGCTGCTGGAGGCGGTTCTGAGCCCTGTGGTCCGCTTGAAGCGGACAGGTGAGTTTAAAACCGCCCTGTTCTCTTACAGAACGCCGCCATGTTGGAGCCACATCACACTCTGGCTGTTGCTAGGTAACCACAGGTCAGCCAGTCGGAGGTCAGAGGTGATAACTTACTGTGTTAGTGTTGACAGCCAATCACAGCAGCTGTTACTGTGTATCAGCAAGACAATCAGATGTATTGATGAACGTCAGGACGCAGGACTGAAAACTCACCTGTTCAGATGCACCTGGCCCATAATAACAACCCTCCTTGTTTCTGCAGCACTTCAGCTGGTTCAGGTCCTAACAGAGTTCACTCTGGGCTCGGCTCGAATCGCTACATTATTTACACCGTGAGCAACCATCAGTTCGTGTTCTCCAGGCGTCAGCAGAGTGCCGCCATCGTGTGGCAGATTAAATACGTCTTTATAAAAAGTGAACCTCAGGCTCTTTGAAGTTGCATGAACTCATTATGATTTTTAATTTTTACTTCCAGATTCTATCAGCTCGCCCACTCGCAGGACGACCAGCGCTGACAAAAACCACCCCCTGCTGTCTGAGGTCAGCCCCGCCCACCTCCCCACAGCTCCTCCCAGCTCCGCCTCCTCTGACGTCTCTGCAGAGAGCGACGATAGCAACGACGACTGGAGGGGAAGCAACAACTCTTCCAGTAATAAAGAAACAAACGGGACGAGGACGGACGGAGGACAGTGCTCTGGTGGTCGGAGACAGCAGGCAGCGTCATCGGACCGGCCGGCGGCT
Organism: Maccullochella peelii; assembly: GCA_002120245.1. Classification (NCBI taxonomy): domain Eukaryota; kingdom Metazoa; phylum Chordata; class Actinopteri; order Centrarchiformes; family Percichthyidae; genus Maccullochella; species Maccullochella peelii. Next base: position 19,806 of record LKNJ01005023.1, on the reverse strand, counting down.
CACCGCTGTGTCACCTGTGGAAAAACTTTCCGCCACAAAGGAAATCTGGTGAAACATGTGGAAACACACTCAGACAACCCCGAGTGTCTCTGTGGAGTCTGTGGTGAGCGCTTCGAGTCCTCAGACGGTTTGGTCGACCATCTCAGATCTCACAGAGAAACCGACGGCGGTGGCAGCAGGACATGTGAGATCTGCGGGAAGACGTTTCAGAACATGGAGACGCACATGAGGAGTCACACCGGAGTCAAACCATACAGCTGCGACGTCTGCAGTAAGAGCTTCCCCCGACCCGGAGCACTGAGGAGACACAAGAAGATCCACAGCAGGAGGACGCCCCATGTCTGCCCGGTCTGTGGACTGACCTTCACCCAAAACCAGCTGCTCCAGGATCACCTGAAGACCCACGAGGAGAACGATGGAGACCAGAGTGAGGATGAGGACAGTCAGTCAGAGATGCTTGAACCAAAGAAAACTAAAAGGCAGAAGTCATCTCAGTCCTCCTCACTCTGCTGCAGAGTGTGCGGCGATTCCTTCCACAGCCGAGGGTTCCTGAGGAAACACGCTGAGACGCACTGCAGGGAGTCTCAGAGCGTCTGCGGCATCTGTGGACAGCAGCTAGACTCACCTGACGGTCTGCTGACTCACCTGCGGTCTCACAGAGAGACCAGCGGGACCTGCAGCATCTGCGGTAAGAGTTTCCAGAACATGGAGACGCATATGCGAAGCCACACGGGGATCAAACCGTACCGCTGCAGCATCTGCAACAAACGTTTCCCCCGACCCGGAGCGCTGAGGCGCCACAAGAAGATCCACGGTGGGGAACGACCATATGTCTGCCAGCACTGCGGGAAGACATTCATCGAGAGCAGTGCCTTAAAGACTCACAGCAGGAGTCACTCATGGGAGATCTACGAACCTCTGCTGGACTCTCCGAGCCTGAAGTCTGAGACAGAGAAAAGGCCAACTGTCGAAGACAACGTCAAGGTGTCGACTCAGGCGTCTCACTGCTGTAAAGTCTGCAGGGAGTCTTTTCAGAGTAAAGGTAGTTTGAGGAAACACTCTAAGAGTCACTCAGCAGAGTCTGTCTGTGGCATCTGTGGTGAAAGTTTACCGTCATCAGAGACGCTGACGGACCACCTGCGGAGTCACAGAGACGCCGGTAAAATCTGTCACATCTGCGGGAAAACCTACCAAAACATCGAGACTCACATGCGAAGTCACACCGGCGTCAAACCGTACTGCTGCGGAATCTGCGGTAAATCCTTCCCACGGCCTGGTGCCCTGCGGCGCCACAAGAGGATTCACAGCGGGGAGCGACCATACATCTGCGAGTTCTGCGGGAAGACGTTCATCGATAATGGCGCTCTGACGACGCACATCAGGAACCACACCGGAGACAAACCGGCCCACCGCGTCTCCTGTGAGACCTGTGGAAAGAGCCTGGCGTCGGTCCATGTCCTAGAGGTCCACAAGAGGATCCACACGGGCGAGAAGCCGTTCCAGTGCCGTGTCTGTGGGAAATCCTTCAGGCAGGTGGGAGGGCTGAACGCCCACATGCTGACCCACACCGGGGAGAAACCGTTCAGCTGCAGCCTCTGCAACAAGAGCTTCAGCACCAAAGGATACCTCGAGACCCACATCCGCTTCCACAAGAAGGAGCGAGCGTTCAGCTGCCACCTGTGCTGGAAGGCCTTCGTCACCAAGAACGACCTGAAGAAACACCTGCTGACGCACACCGGAGAGAAACCCTACAGCTGCAGAGTCTGCGGGAAGAGCTACCAGGAGAAACGCTCCCGAGACGTCCACATGAAGGTGCACCTGGACGTCCAGATCAGCAAAGAACCAATCAAGAGGCAGGACGATCTGCAGCCAGACTTCATACAGCTGTAGAGTTTATACTGGTTTCACAAACTGGTGGACTGGCAGACCATCAGCTGGTCTGTTCAGAGACCCAAAATAACAAACATGAAAGAAGCTGACCTTTAACTTTAAAATAATCTTTTACAAAAATTCACTTTTTTATTTTTCAATTTTGAAAAACTGTAAAAAACATATTTTCAGATGTTTGTTTTCTAATTAGGGCTGCGACTTGAGATTATTTTCGTTATTGAGTAATCTGCCGAGTTATTATTTCAATTCATCGATTTTGTGTATTAAAACAATGTTTATTTGATTCTCAAAATAGTCAGTCGACTAATCAATAAATTGACTAATGGTTGCATCTCTATTTCTCTATTTCTTTTTAAAAAGTTTGTTTTGCCTCCAAAGTAGCCAACGATGATGTTGTTAAAATCAATACTATAAATCATAAAGATTGATTTTTAAAAAATATATTGACCTACACAAATAAACTGATGTTCATCGTTTAAATCAGTTCAAAGACTCAAAAGACTTTTAGTCATTTTATCCACATTTTCAAACCAAACTGGGTTGTTTATATTGTATTTAATATGAAGTATTTATTAGTTGTCATTGAAACAGGATGTTATGTCATGAATTCAGCAGCTTTTATTCTGAAAGCAGGAAGTGTTCAGCGGCTTTTATTCTGAAAGCGACGCTCTGAGGGAACCAGAACAGATGAATGAGGAGCTGAAAGTGACCAGAAGGATTCAGCTGATCGTTCAGAGACACTTCAAACACTCGTACTATATAAAAATAGTGGACCTTAAATGAATTCCTGGGATCCATGAATTTTTTCAGGGGCCCTTGAATGAGTTTCTGGGGTCCTTAAATGTGAATGGGTCATTGAATGAGTGCCTACAGCCCTCGAATGCGTTCCAGTGGTCATTGAATGAGTTTTTAGGATTCTTGAAATGTTCTTGTGGTCTTTGAATAAGTTCAATGATTCAAGGAACCTATTCCTGTGGTCCTTGAAGTGTTCCAGGGATCCTTGAATGAGTTCCTGAGATCATTGACTGAGTTTCTATGGCCCTTGGAATCTTCTTGGGGTCTGTGAATAAGTTCAATGATTCAGGGAACTTTCTCCTGGGGTGCTTGAAACATTTAAGGGATCCTTGAATGAGTTCCTTGGGTCATTGAATGAGTTCTGGGAATGCTTGAATAACTCCAGGGAGCTTTCAAATGTCTCTGTGAGATACTTGGATCAATGACCACTGTAATAAGTTCCAGGGGTCCTTGAAATGCTCCAGGACTTTAAATGAGTTTCTGGGGGTCTTTGAAGGAGTTCCCTGACCTCCCCTGTATCACATGTTATACACAGCCTCTGAAGTGAACGTGTTTCCAGGTGAAGTATGCTGAATTAAAACATGCTCAAACATTCTGAATAAAACAACTAATGTAACGTTAAATAAAGTCTTAGTACGAGTTTGTAAATGTTGAAATGTTCCAGGGCTCAGTGGATCCGGTCTCTGGGTCCCTGAAATTAAACACATTATATGGGAAACTTGAGAGAACAGACTTCTGAAAGGTTTTAATACTAATAGAATAAGCTGTCAGTTGATCTGTCCGTTCCTACAGAGCTTTTATTGTGAAGACTTTCTGTCTAACTGGACTGTTTCCGCTCGGACCGACATTAAGCAGCTTCTTCTCTCGGTGTCTCGGTGTTTTCTGTCGGTACAAACATGTTGAAGCTCGACGTGTTGCGGCTGTTTGTGGACCAGCGGCTCTCCGCGCTCACCGACGACATTTTCCGCCGTTTTGCCGGAACGGTCGCTGAATATGAACGCGAGGTTTTCCGGTTAAAACAAGAGACCGAGCGACAGCGGAGACTGTTGGGGGCTTCTGGACGACCGGAGGACGGACCGGAGGACGGACTGGAGGGTCAGTGGGCTCTGCTGTTTGTTGGTTTGATAAAGAAAATGTCAGCTGAGTGTGTGACGTAGCAGTTATTTCCCGCCAGATGTCGCCAGACGAAGACAAACCTGTTAAAGCAAAGATTATCAGTTTCTAATTTAACATTTAGTTTCACTGAAATTAAAACTCAGTTAAACCAAAAATTTTCTCCACACCAGCTGTTTCCATGGTAACAGTCAGCAGTGGTGGAAAGTATTCTCAGCTACCTGTAGTTAAAGTATCAGCAGTAAAAATTGTCATCTTTATGTCATTAACTATCTAAATATTACTGTTTTTTCTCTCAGGTATTCTGCAGCTTTTCACCACAGAAGAAGAACAGCAGGTGAGGGGGCGGAGCTTCAGGTTGCACATTAAGCAGGAAGAGGGCGGAGCTTTAGGACCAGAGGGGGCCGACATCAAGTTCACACAGAGTCGTGATTGGCTGAGGGAGAGACTTGAAACAGACCAGAGTCCTTCATCCAATCAGGTCCAGTCCTGCGGTGAGGAAGCGGAGCCTCAACCTATTGCCAACAAAGAGGAAGTGTTCAGTGTCAAACAGGAAGTGGATGAGGGTCACGTGATGCTGGAGGCTGCAGTCAGAGCAGAGATCAGCTCCCAGCAGGAAGGTCAGTACAGAAAGGAGTAAATCACCACGGTAACCGAGGTATATCACCATAGTAACCGGGGTTTTTTAGTCTGCACACTGACTGAGTGCACTTGATGTGAACCCACTTCAGACTCGGTGTGTTTGAAACTGAGACACTAACTGTTTGAGGGATCTAATCAATCACCATCAAATATTTTGAGACCATTGATTAAGTTAGTCGAGCTTTTCCTTCAGGGCACTCAGGAACGCAGATCTGAGTTGCTGCTTTCTGTCTGATGTTTGTTCATTCCTTTGCAGTGAATGTTGGCGCCTGATTCGTCGTGTTCATCACCATAACATCTTGTTGGTCTTATCCTCCAGGTGTTCTGCAGATTTTAACCACAGAAGAAGAGCAGCAGGTGAGGGGGCGGAGCTGCAGTCTGCACATCATACAGGAGGGGGGCAGAGCATTAGGACAGAGTCCTGATTGGCTGATGGAGAGCGACAATGATGAGGGAAGTTCTTCATCCAATCATATTCAGTTCCACAGAGAGGAGGACCTTCTTCCCGCCCCCTCAGACCATCTGATAAGACCAGAAGCTGGAGGGACCTGCAAACCTGCAGACTACAACAAGGAATCCATTATCCAATCAGAGTCATCTACTGAGGACAGCGATGACACTCAGTCTGAACAAGGTCTCCAGAGGACTCGGGGGACTGAGACTCGGCCTCCTGCAGACCAGAAGCTGCTGGTCTGCGGCAGCTGTGGCCGAGAGTTCAGCTCAAAGCGAACTCTGAGGAAACACATCAGACGAAACATGTCTCAGGACCAGGACCAGATGTCCTGCAGCCTCCGCAGACAGAGGGCCCCCTTCCGGAGTCCTGCCAAGTCCTTCAGCTGCAGAATCTGTGGGAGTTCCTTCTACACGCAGGGGATTCTGGTCCGGCACGCCGAGAACCACTGCAAGGAGCCAGAGAGCCGGTGCGGGGCCTGCGGGGACTGTCTGGAGTCAACCGAGACCCTGAGAGACCACCTGCGGTCCCACAAAGAGCTGGGTAGCACCTGCGACGTGTGTGGGAAGAAGTGCAGCTCCATCAGGAGGATGGAGATCCACAAACGGGTCCACACCGGAGAGAAACCGTATCGATGCGGGTTCTGTAGTCGAGACTTTAGCAGGAAGGAGAGTCTGGAGAGACACCTGAAGGTCCACAGCGAGGACAGACCGCACCGCTGTGGACTCTGCAGGAGGACCTTCACCAGGAAGGAGTATATAGTCCACCACCTGGAGACTGGCCACACAGAGAGACCAGGTCCACCTGCAGGGACCGAGCCGCTCATCATGACGCTGTGAAACGCATGAGAACAGAAAATAAGAGTTCAGCAGGTGGTGGGAAATGATTTATACGATTTTACTTAAAATCAGAAATTCAGCAGCTGAAAATAATTTTAAAAAGAACAGATTTTTCTGCGATGAACTCGGAGCACATATTTATTTTTGCTTTACACGGACTTTAAATGTCAAAAGTCAAGGTGAAAACATGAAAAACTTAAAATGGAGTTTGGTGTAAGTCGTTTAGTTTCTTTTCAGACTCTCAGCAACTCGTTGCAGAATGTTTTGACCATAACTGAAACCATTCGCCAAATGACTGCTGAGAAAATGAATTCAACACTTTTGATAATCAATTGGACTGGCGACCAGTCCAGGTTTACCCCGCCTCTCACCCAATGTCAGCTGGGATAGGCTCCGGCCCCCCCGTGACCCTCTGAGGATAAGTGGTATAGATAATGGATGGATGGATGATAATCAAGTGATCATTTACAAGAGCAGATTTTAGGGAAATCCTCTTGTTTTCTGCCTTTAGTAAGTGGTGGAGTCCCTCATGGAAACATCCTGGGGCCTCTGTCATTTATTAAACCTGATATAACATTTAGATCCCCTTGTTCTCTGTCTTGACCTTAACCAATAAAAACATGATACCTACAGATGCTAACGGACATGTAACACAATACATTCAAGCAGTTTGGATCATCAATCATCTGAGTTATCGATCATCTGACTGAAGAACACGGACGGAAACTCCTTTAATTCAGTTTAATATTTTCTACCTCAAACCACAGAAACATTCAGCAGGTGGAAACTCACCTGGTTTATATATATATTATATACATATTTTAATGGGTCGATCAGTGTCATCACATTATCAATACATCATCCAAACATTTATTAAAAGTGCTCTTTGAGTATTTATGTGTTTATATCAGTGTTCAGCATCTGGTTTGATTATTATTGATTGATAACTTCAGTATCGAATATGAGCTGCAGTAAACACAAACATCTGGTTTCCTTTTATAGCAACAGGAAAGACAGAAGAAGAAGATCATGTGTTGAAAGCCAACTGTTTTTATAAAGGCAACAAAGGAAGATCATGAATGGGAAAATAATAAATAATATATAATACATAGAATACAATATAATAATACAAAAGCAAAGAAGTACAAAGAAATTTAAAAGACAAAACTGAAGTTTTTGATTTCGGATCGATGAAGAGCAACAATCTGCTGCTTGTTGACGTTCTTTAGAGAACAGACTGTTGAGTCACTTCCTGTAACGTTCGGCCATGATGGCGCTCGGCTGGAGTCTGTGTGTTGCGTTCATGTGCAACAATTACCATCAGACAAGAGAAACATACAAAGACAAATACGTGTTTTCATTAACAGGAGAGTGTGGGAGGAAGAGAGGGAGTGTGTGTGTGGGTGGGTGGGTGGTGATCATTTCCAGGAAGAGGTACAGAGAGGGAGAGTGTGTGTGTGTGTGTGTGTGTGTGTGTGTGTGTGGGTTACTAAGTGACTTCCTGGTCCACCGGGTGTATCCTGTTAAAACACACACACACACACACACACACAGTGATTCTGACATCACAACAAAACTTCACTGTTGTAAAGTCAAAACATTCAAAACTTCATTAAGAAAAACAAACTTTTTACATGAACTTCTACCTTCTAACAAGGTCAAAGATCCACAGTCAGTTTCTGTGAATCTGAAGGTCAAAGGTCAATAAATCATTAAACATGAACAGATTTGGATTGTTTGTATTACATTGTAGTTTCAGTGACGCTGATGCTTTCGATGTTTTGTGTTTCATAATAATAAGAATAAATAATAATAAATATAAGAATAAATATTTAGTCCTTGAATACAGTCTGGTGTATTTTTATTTTTGGAGGAATTTGAGATCATTTTAGTCACAGAAACAAACTTTATTCAGAAATATTTCAAGGACATGAAATTATACAAATTATACACACAACGTGCTGTACACAAGCTGTGTACAGCACAAACAGGTGTGTTGTGTCCTGAAACTGGAGTCAACAACAAAAGGGACTATCATCGACATGTAGAATCCAGTTCGGCACAGTACTGAGGGGGGGCAGTCCTGCCTCTGGAGGGTGAATGATTCTGGACTGAGGTAATTGAATCCATCTTCAGTTTGACTGTGAAGAGTTTTGGCTCTAAGAGAAACGTAGAAAATAAAGTGATATTATGGGATGTGGCTTTAACAGAGTGACAGCTGTGATCAATAATCAAAGAACACAAACTGATTTATTTTCAGGCTCGTGCTCAGGTGATTTATTTCATGCTGAAATGACAGCAGAGTGGGGGGGGTCACTCACAGATATAGGCTACTAACACGCACGCACGCGCCCCGGCCTCATCAGGGTAATTGAATATTCCCTCCGCAGACCCACAGGGGACAGAGACGCGCACGCGCACACGCACAGTCAGCATTATCGTGTCTGCCCTCGTGCCCTCTACACCCCCTCCCAGTGCGTGCATGTGTGCGCGTGCCAGCCGGTGCCTCTCGGTGTGCGGACGGACAGGCGGTCAGACCGGAGCTGCAGCAGACCTGGAACATTACCGGGACGGTTTCCCTCGTTTTCTTTTGACTGTAGTGAACCGGAAACGTGCCGGGACGGACGGACAGCAGCTGGCTCGAAACTCCCGGTGAGCCTCCTGTGTGACGGAGAAACCTGGACAGATCCCGGTGTGTGTGTTTGTGTGTGTGTGTTTGTGTGTGTGTGCGCGCGCGTGTGTGTGTGCGCGTGTGCGTGCGTGCGTGAGCTTCTGGACTTCTTTTCTCTTTCTCTCCGGTTTGTTGCTGTGGAAACATCCGCTGCTGCTTGTTCTGAACATGGAGCCGCACAGAGCCGCGGACTGAAGGTCTGAGCAGGTAAACGGTTACAACTTAAGCCTGAGATCCGAGAGAAAAGAGCAAAGCAGATTTAACATGTTTCAGAACAGAGACACAAACTAAATAAGTGTCTTCTGACTGAGACGTGTTCAGATCTATAACTCTGTGTTCAGCTTCACCTCACCGACCTCATCAATGTGGTGATTATTGATCAATGATTCCTTATAAAGGTTGTTTCATGTCGCAGGAACTTTGAGTTTATAAAAGAAGAGCGAACTGCTACTGTCAGTTATCTTCCTGCTCTGCTGGTTGGTTGGTTTTTGACGTGTTGGGACAATGGACAATAATATAGAGTGTTTTATTTATATATATATAATATGTGTGTGTGTGTATATAATATGTGTGTGTGTGTGTATATATAATATGTGTGTGTGTGTATATAATATGTGTGTGTGTGTGATCATATAAAATAAAATTTAAAAAATTCTGCACATTAAACTAAACACACCAGTGAGATGAGAAATAATTAAGTCCTTATGTTATGAGAATAAATTTGATATAAAGAGAAAACATTATCATCCATGAATCGCCACCTTAACGTGGTGGAGGGGTTTGTGTGCCCCTGTGGCCCTGGGAGCTGTGTTGTCTGGGGCACCAGCCCTTGGTAGGGTCTCCCAAGGCAAATTGGTCCCGGGGAAGGGGCCAGACAGACTAAGAGCGATTCACAAACCCACACTGGATCGGCCAGAAAAGAGCTGTAGCACCTTGCCCAGAAAAGGAAAACTGGGGCCCCCCCCAGAGCCAGAGCTGGGAGGGGAGCCCAACGGTGAGTGTCTGGTGGCCGGGCCTTAACCCATGGGGCTCGGTCGGGCACAGCCCGAAAGAACAACATGGAGCCGCCGCCCTGTGGGCCCACCACCTGCAGGGATAGGCATTGGGGTTGGGTGCGTTGTAAGCCGGGCAGCAGGCGAAGGCGGGGACCTGGGCGTGCCGACCCTCGGCATCACAGACTGGCTTTAGGGACATGGAACGTCACCTCTCTGGCGGGAAAAGAGCTGGAGCTGATGCCAGCTGGAGCGGTACTAGATATAGTTGGAGCAGTACCAGCTAGATATAGTTGGGTTCACCTCTACGCATGGCTCTGGATCTGGAACCAAACTCCTGGAGAGGGGCTGGACTTTCTTCTTTTCTAGAGTTGCACAGGGTGAGAGGCGCCCCGGGGTGTGTGGGGATACTCATAAGCCCCTGGCTGACCACCGCTGTATTGGAGTTTTCCCCAGGGAACGAGAGGGTCTGTCACGGTTTGGACTTGTGGTGTTTTGATTTGTGGACTTCTTTGTAGTGTTTTTGGGTGTTTTCTTCTGTTCCGGTTTTATTTTGAAATTATGGTCAGTATTGTTTCCTGTGGTTGTCTTGTCTCTTGCTTCTTGTGTTCCTTCCCTAGTGTCATTATCCTTGAGTCTCTGCACCTGTTCTTCTTTTTCACACCTGCCGCTCATTTTCTCATTTGCCTTCCCTCTATATATTCCTGTTCCTTTCCTGTGTCCCCTGTCGCGTCATTGTCTCCCGCCCTGGTTTCCACCGCCTGTTGGATGAGTTTTTTTTGCGCTTCTAAGTTTCTTGTTTCTATGGTCCTGTGGTGGACCTCTCTCCTGTGTTGTCCTGTGTGGACTGTTTTGCATGCCGGCGCTACCCAGTAGCCATTAAATAAACCATTTAAACTTCTGTGAGCCTCCACTGCTGTCTGCTTTTGGGTCCAGCTCCTGCTTCCACCATTACTCACCCTGACAGGGTCACCTCGATGCAATGCGGAGAGGAAGGCCCTGACTGTTGTTTGAATTGCTGCTTGGTGCATAAGCACAGAGTACCTGGCCTTCTTGGAGTTGCTGGGTGGTGTCCTGGAAGGGATACTGCCTGGGGACTCTATAGTTCTGCTGGGGGACTTCAACGCTCGTGTGGGCAACGATGGAGAAAGCTGGAGGGGGGTGATTGGGAGGAACGGCCTCCCTGATCTGAACTCGAGCGGTGCTTTGTTATTGGACTTCTGTGCTAGTCATGGACTGGCCATGACAAACACCATGTTTGAGCACTGGGTGGTTCATAAGTGTACTTGGTACCAGAACACCTTAGGCCACAGATTGATGATTGACTTTGTGGTTGTATCGTCAGATCTGTGGCCGTATGTCTTGGACACTCAGGTGAAGAGAGGGGCAGAGCTGTCAACTGATCACCACCTGGTGGTGAGTTGGATCAGATGGCGGGGGCGGCTGCCGGACAGACCTGGCAAACCCAAACGTGTAGTGAGGGTGAACTGGCACAGTGGACCAGCTCTTTACCCTTGCAGGGCTGCTGAGAGATTCATGAGAGTTTGCCCATCCAGTCTACATGTGTTTTGTCGACTTGGAGAAGGCTGTGTTCCCTGGGGCGTCCTGTGGGGGGTACTGCGGGAGTATGGGGTACCGGGGTCATTGCTACGAGCCATCCAGTCCCTGTATAACCAAAGTGAGAGCTGCCCCTTGTCACCGATTCTGTTAATCTGTTATTATTATTCTTACTGTTACTGTGATATTCATGGACAGGATCTCAAGGCTTAGCCAGGGGGAGGAGAGTGTCCGGTTTGGGGACCTCAGAATTGTGTCTCTGTTCTTTGCAGATGATGTGGTTCTGTTGGCTTCATCAGGCTGTGACCTTCAGCATGCAATGGGGCGGCAAGGCTTTCAATTTACCAGTCAGTCTATATTCCAAGCCTCACCTATGGTCATGAGCTTTGGGTAGTGACCGAAAGAATGAGATCGCAGATACAAGCAGCCGAAATGAGTTTCCTCCGCAGGGTGGCTGGGCTCAGCCTTAGAGACAGGGCAAGGAGCTCAGAGTAGAGCCGCTGCTCCTTCGCATTGAAAGGAGCCAGTTGAGGTGGTTTGGGCATCTGATCAGGATGCCTCCTGGATGCCTCCCCTTAGAGGTTTTCCGGGCACGTCTAACTGGTAGGAGGCCCCGCGGTAGACCCAGAACACGCTGGAGGGATTATATGTCTCATCTGGCCTGGGAACGCCTTGAGGTCCCCCAGGAGGAGCTGGAAAGCGTTGCTGGGGAGACAGACGTCTGGACTACCCTGCTTAACCTGCTGCCACTGCGACCCGGCCCCGGATAAGCGGAAGAAAATGGATGGATGGAGAAATCACTTTAATGCTGAGGTGACGTTAATATAGAATCTCTTACAGACCATAATGACCATAATACACTTCTCTCCTCTGCTGCTGTCTGCTGGAAACTATACGAACAGTTTGGGATCAAATAAAGGAAACATTTTATTAAAGTTATATTTAAACTGACGAGGTTCAAAGTCAGTCGATAATCCCAAATATCTGATGTTATCAGCTTCATGCAGAGACTTTTATTAGTTTGTTACAGAGAGTAAAAGTCTGTAACGCCTGGTGAATATATGACAGCATCATCTGCATAGAACAGGAGGAACACCTTTACTTTAATGTTGAATTAACACATCTGATGTTCCTGAAACAGCTCAGAGGATGAAACGTCAGGTTTCTTCTTTTGTTTGTTTGATTCTGCAAAAGAAAGAAAATCACTCAGAAGTTATTTCTGATTACTGAGAAAAAAGATGAATATTATGCAAATGTTCTTTTCTTTAGTGAATATTTATCTCACGTTTAAAGACAAAATGTCCGAAACAACCACAATAATTCAAACATTAAAATCATATCTGAAACTCAGTGATTCTGCGACTCGCTGCTGACTGCAGATTTATTTTATCTACAGACGAATCCCCTTAAAACCAGAGACCAGCTGCATTTCTTATCTATTAGTTTATCGAACATTGTTAATATTGATGTGTCACTGGAAGTTAAATCGATGGATTTGATCACTTTTTGTTTTAAACTCATGATGGGATGATTCACGTGGTCCATCCCAGTCCCTGATGGTCCTGGTCTTCAGATCCGTGAAGGTCACATACTCACACACACCCACACTCTCACACACTCTCTCTCTCTCACACACACACACACACACACACACGCATATATGCATACTTTAATACAGATAAACCTGGACAAAATACAAGTGACTTAATCAATATTTAACAGTAAAATGTTTGTGAGTGTGATTTCGATGTCGTTCGTGTAACTGAAGTTAAACTCTGTGGTGGTTTGATATGTTTGTGTTTTAATACTGTTAGATTATATTTCCTGTAAATTGTATTTCTCTACACGATGACCTGGTGCCAGGTATCATTAGAAGTAATTTATTTTATTTTCAACACATTTTGTCTAAAGATAAACAGTATTTGCCTTTAAAGCCCTCCTGGTGTTGAACTGTAAAATAATAAGTAGATAGATAGATAGTAGATTTATCTCCTTCACTTCTGACACTTCAGACTTAAAGCTCAGGCATTTCATTGTGATTGGTTCACTCGCAGACGTCTTGTAGTTCTTTGGAAAAAGTTTTTCACACACTGCCTACATTGTTTATCCCTCTTGTAGCCCAGTTATGTTCATAAGTTCCATATTTGTGGCCCCCTGTGGCCCCATATACACAGTTTATGGAGCCCACATGGACACACTGGCTGAGTTCCCAGAAATCCAAGCAGCTCCTGAAAGGGATCCATCATTAACTCAAACAGGAAAAGCTTTTATTGTGAAACTAGAGGAAAAGTTTGTCCTCGGGTTATTTCAGAGTTTTATCCTTAATGTTGTGCTCTGTTTTTCCCTGCAGCTCGTCTGACAGGTTGTCAGACTCTTCGTCGTCGTCATGCTGTCCAGGTGGCTCCGCCCCTCACTGCTCCTCCTCTTCCTTCTCGTCCAATCAGCTGAGTCCTCTCTCTCTGCTGACAACACCACAGAAGATCTTCAGGAGGTGACTCTGGCGGCCATCTTGCCTCTGACTAACACGGACTATGCGTGGGCGTGGCCTCGTGTGGCGCCGGCGCTCCACCAGGCGGTGTGGCGGGTGAACTCGGACCCCTGGATGCTGCCCGGCCTGAAGCTCCAGCTGGTCCACGGCAGCTCCGAGAACCGCGACGGCTTCTGCTCGGACTCCATCGCGCCGCTGGTCGCCGTAGACATCAAGCTGTCCCACGACCCCTGGGCCTTCATCGGCCCTGGCTGCGACTACTCCTCCTCACCCGTCGCCCGCTTCACCACCCACTGGGACGTTCCCATGGTGACGGCCGGCGCCCGAGCCATCGGCTTCGAGCACTACGCGGCGGTCACCAACACGGGCCCCACCCACAAGAAGCTGGGCGAGTTCGGCGTGAGGATCCAGGAGACATTTGGCTGGCGGCAGCACGCCATGCTCATCTTCAGCGACAACAAGGATGCCAACGATGACCGGCCATGCTACTTCGCCGTGGAAGGGCTCTACACGCTGCTGGGTAAACGCAACATCACCATCCACGACCACGTCATCGAGGCCGACAACGTCAACTACAAGTCAGTGGTCCAGGAGATCCGCGACAATGGCCGAGGTCAGGTTCAACTGCTTTCGCTGCCTGGTTTCATTTGACTCTTCTTCTTCTGTCCTTCCTTCCTTTCCTTCAGCGGTTAGTAGTCCAGGAGATCCAGCAGACGCTTCAACTGCTTTTACTTTCTCGTTTAGTTTATCTGATTCTTCTTTTTCTTTCCTTCCTCGAGGTCACTTCACTGCTTTTTCATTCCCTTCTTCTTTTGTTCCCTCCTCCTTTCCTCATTCTTCTTCTCCTTCCTTCCTTTTCCCTCCCTGTTGTCTTTCTCTCTGCTGCTGTTTCTCCTCCTTAAATGATGGTTAATGATTATTTAATTTTATGCTTCAGGAGTTGCTGACTGATCTCAGTCTGTGTGTGTGTGTGTGTGTGTGTGTGTGTGTTAGACAAGTGTAAATAATCAGTAACTGGTATAGTGCAGAGAGGAAGAGGTGACTCTCTTTGTTTCTTCTCTATTGAACGATCTGTTTTAAATATAAAGACTTTTATTTTGACGCAAACTTTTAAAAACATGACGTTTTAGGAATTCACTCACGCAGAAATCTGTGTGAATGCTTCACATTTAGTTCAACTTTGGTGAACTTTGACCTGCCAATTCACAACCAATAGCAAAGCGTCCTGACAGAGCTGAACTCTGATTGGACGGAGAGCCTGAGAGTCCAACATGGAGGAAGCTATTGTAGCTTATTAGCTGTGTTGCTAACATCTAGTTCTCTGTCAGAGTACAAACAGCTCCACAACAGAGAGCTGGTTTACTCAGTTAGTAGACATCACGCTGATACAGCTGCTAATACACCGTGGACTCTTAGCATCCTGTTAGCCACAGAGCTAACTAGCCTCTTCAGTAACTTTATTGAATGAAATGTTGAACAGTCCTGAGAACTGAATGTCAGAGGTAGTAAACAGAAAGATGCTGTGACTGACTAGCGTTAGCATGCTCCTGATTGGCTAGCGTATTCGCGGTTAGCTCGCTACTTGCAGTAGTTCACCAACATCACCGAGACAAATATAAAGACGTACAGATGAATTTGATGGAGACACTTCCTGGTATAAGAAGTCATTCACATCTGAAGGTTCATCCTCTGGAGAGCAGGAAGGAGAGCAGAGACATTTCAAAAAAAGTGTCAAGACAGGTGGATAGCACACACACACGCACACACATACACTAATTGCTCCTGTCACCCTCTAACTGAGGCCATCTGTTGCTGCCGGCAGCGCTGGATGACTGTGAGCGTAATTACCTCTGTGTGTGTGTGTGTGTGTTCAGTGTGTGTGTGTGTGTGTGTGTGGAAGACATGAAGAAGAAGTTTGTGTGTATATGAGATGATTGAAAATAAAAAGATTAGAAATACTTCAAACATATACAGTATAAATACTGTATATATGTACAGTATATATACTGTACATATAGAGGTGTGTGTGTATATATAAAGGTGTGTATATATAAAGGTGTAGGTCCCGGGTCATACAGGTGCATTTGTTTCACACACAACAATAATCAGCTCTTTATGTTCCTCCTTAAATCAACATGTCAGATATAAGAAACAGAACCGATGTCTGGTTCTTATTAATGATTAAACACTTTACTGCAGCGGCTCCACCTTCACTTTATTCTGCATCATAGAACTACAGTTACATAACGTGAGTCGTAGAGCAACAGGAGGCTGATGGTGAGTTACTGTTTATTGACAATAATGGATTAATGATCAGCTGCTGCTCTGTCACTCATTCATATAAAAGCAGAAGACTGATATAAACTGTGCTGCATCATCAGTGTGATCCTGTCGCTGTTCAGCTACAGCTTGTTGGGGGGGGTCTGTGATAATCACCATGGTGACTGACGAGCCAAGTGATGAGGTCATCAGTGAGGGACAGTTAACCTCTGAGGAGGAAACTGGACACTGAATCAGCAGAGACGGCAGTTCCTCTCTGAACACAGACTGTTTTATCACTGCCAGTTACCTTCTGCTATAGTCAATACAGCTATCAATACATGTATCAATACATGTGTTTTAATACATGTATCGATACATGTATTGAAAGATGTGATGGCGCCTCCACTCAGCCAGTGGCCACACACGGTACTACAACTAAAAACTAAAAGTAAGTGGGCGCCATCTTTGATTCTGTCCTCCTTCCTCATCTTTTCTTCTTCTACATTTTCCTTCTGTTTCTTCTTCGCTCTGTTTCCTCCGACAGGAAGAAGAATCTCTTCATCATCCTCCAAATCTTCTTCTTTCATAAAAAATACCGTTTCTTATTTCTTCTTCTTCTTCTTCTTCTTCTTCTTCTTCTTCTTCAGTGGTGTACCTGTGCTGTTCCTGGAACATCTTCAGGAACCTGATGGTCCAGTTCTGGAGGGAGGGGGTGGAGTTAGAGGACTACGTCTTCTTCTTCATTGATCTTTTTGCTGAGGGTTTGGGGGGGCGGGGCCCTGTCCGACCGTGGTACAGAGGAGACCAGGACGACTTTGCAGCCCACTACGCCTTCAGGGTGAGACATTAACCAAAAACTAGATTTTTATCACAGAAAACAAATTACTGTTTAAACAGAAGAGGAAACAGTGTTTCTTATCAATCAGTAAATTATACTGTCTGTCTGTCTACCTGTCTCTTTGTTTCCCTGTCTGTCTACCTGTCTGTCCGTCAGAGTGTGAAGGTGCTGACCTACCTGGAGCCTCAGAATCCAGAATATCTTCAGTTTGTTGAAACTCTGAAGACCGACGCAAAGAAAATGTTCAACTTGACCATCGAAGACTCTCTGGTACAAACACAACCGTCACTTCACTGTCAAAGATGAACCCTCAGGTTCTGCTAGAACCCTCAGGTTCTGCTAAATGTCCATATTAACTGCAGCACTGATGTGTTTCATCACAGTCACGTCATTTAATTTACAGCTCAAAGAACACATTTCACTATTTATCTGTGAGGTGTTTTTAAGATTGATGTCTTCAGTAGGAACCAATGGGCTGAGAGCCACAGACAGGAAGTCAGACAGGGCTGAGAGCCACAGACAGGAAGTCGGACAGGGCTGAGAGCCACAGACAGGAAGTTGGACAGGGCTGAGAGCCACAGACAGGAAGTCAGACAGGGCTGAGAGCCACAGACAGGAGGTCAGACAGCGCTGAGAGACAGACTGACATGTTGTGTGAAGCTGCAGTGAGATGAAGTGAAACGATGTCTCTCTCCATCAGTATAACCTGATAGCTGGAGGTTTCCACGATGGAGTGATGATGTACTCTCAGGCTCTGAATGAGACGCTGAACGAGCAGAGAGGAGGTCCAGGACCAGGACCAGGACCAGGAGGAGTCCGGAGGCCCAGAGGAGACGTGGTGACCAGGAGGATGTGGAACCGATCCTTCCCAGGTGAGGACAGAAGTTTCCTCGTCCTCCTCTTTTCTCACGCGTCTGTTGTGGAAAATATTTCGGACCCTCGTGGGAACGAGCAGCTCGGTGTTTTCAGCCAATCACAGCGCAGCGCTGGATGAGAACAGTCAGTTAAAAATAATTTCATTCGTCCAAAAACCACAAAGAGCAGAAATATGGTGACAGTGAGAAAACACAAAGTATCAGTAATGTACAACTGAGTACCACAGACTGTGGGCGTTATTGCGTTTCTCTACTGCAACTTTCTAAAACTTCATGATGCTGTAATCCAGAACCTGATCCTGTACAGGTTCTGGATCAGATCCTGAGGCAGCGTTCTGTAAAACATTCAGACAGAACTTGAGTCTCAGTGTTGGGTACATGATGGACTGGCCAATCCGAGGGCTCGGTGTGGTTTTCCTGTCCTGATTAGTGGTTTGAGTCCCAGACGTCCTGTCTTCATGTTCCCAGCTGGTACACATTTACACTGCAGCGCTACGCTAACATGCTAACTCCCTGCTGACATACCGCAGCCATGAGAACGTGAGTGTGTGTGTGTGTGTGAGAGTGTGTGAGTGTGTGTGTGTGTTTAATGATGGACAGATCGAGTAGAAAAACAACAGAATGGGTCTGTCAGACTCTGGTTCCCATGGTGTGAGGCCCCTGTGCTGCATCGAGGACTCTGAAGCTCTGCATTGTTTTCAGGTCGGAACAGGAAGAGACAGGAAGTCATCGCTCAGTTGTCAGAGAAACGCTGCAAACAGTTTCAGGAAAAAGGCTGATGAACATGAGAACGTTAGAAGTGTGAAGAACCTGTGGAACGTTTGTTTCTGCAGCATTTAGTCGTAAGACGCAGGAAGCGTCTGTCAGGGTCAGAATTGGTATATGTAGTTGGTACACCTACTTCTGTGTGTGTGTGTGTGGGGGGGGGGGCTCTGTGTTGGAGCAGTTGGGCCCCTGGTCTCATCTTCTCAGGCTGTTTGTTGAGTCGGCTTTAGACTGAAGAGACAGAACAGATTATTTCACCACAAAGTTTAAAAACCAAACAAAGAAAGAAAAATAGAGCTGGACTGCGATTTGTCACCATAAAAACGTCTCCGTCCATCAGCGGCATGTTGTTCTAAATGTCTCCAACAACATGGTGCTGTTTGTCTTTGTGAAACATGTTCAAGACAAACAGACGGAAAAATACAGAGACGCAGGCTGAAGCTGTAAAACTGTTAGAGACAGATGGCTGAGTGTCCACAAACACTGGACACTGGACTGGACAGGACCAGACGGGCATCCTGGTGGTCTTGGGACCTTTGTTGCATGTTGTCCCCCCTCATTTCCTGTCACCTATCAGATAAAGACAGAATGTCCCCAAAAGACAGAACAGGACAAGCACAGTAAGAGAAGTTAAAACAGAGAGGACAAAAAAATAAAGGACAAGATGAGAGAGAATCTGACAGAACAGAACAGAGAGGACAGAACAGAACAGAGATAACAGAACAGAGATGACAGAACAGAACAGAGATAACAGAACAGAGAGGACAGAACAGAACAGAGAGGACAGAACAGAGATAACAGAACAGAAAAGAGAGAACAGAACAGAGAAGACAGAACAGAACAGAGAGGACAGAACAGAAAAGAGAGGACAGAACAGAACAGAGAAGACAGAACAGAGAGGACAGAACAGAGATAACAGGACAGAACAGAGAGAACAGAACAGAGACGACAGAGGAACAGCAGGTGGGGGAGGGGTGTCCAGGTGTGGAAAACAAACAGCCACAGGAAGTGACACGCTGACAGCAGGACTCAGCTGGAGAAGACCACTAATGTGATCAGACACACAGCTGTGATGACTCCACAACAACATAAAGAAATACCTTAAGCCCATCATACATACATATATATATATATATATATATATATATATACACACACATATATACATATATACACATATATACGTATATACATATACATACATATATGTATACATACACACACATATATATATATATATATATACACACACACACACACACACAGTACACAGTGAGCGTTTAAAATCCTTCAACACCAGAAACCTGTCTGGTCTTTGCTGTGGGACCCAGTCTGCCAAACTGGACCCACATGGACTGGTTTACTGGAGGTTTTGGTCATGTTGAGTCTTGTGTTTTTTATTAGGAGAAGAAGAGCAAGAATTAAAGATTAAATTACCACATGAGGAGAAGAAGAAGAAGAGAGGACAACAGACTGTTTGTGTCGATGGAGCTGATTAACAGGCTGCTGTGTGTCTGTTTTATATTATTGAACTGCTTTCTTACACACACACACACACACACACACACACTGACACACACACACACACACTGAAACCCAGCCAGTGGTCATTAATCACTGAGCATGTG
>LKNJ01005022.1:7004-34147 GCA_002120245.1 Maccullochella peelii | reverse complement strand
AGCACATGCCTGTAGTTACAACAGGGACCATTTTGCAGTGGGGAGTAGGATTTTAGTAGACTCACTATTAATGCTGCCAAAGACAATCCCCCCAACCGTATTTAGTGTTTCCAAACTTTGAGAATCTTAAAATTTATTGTGATTACAGCTTTTTGTCGCTGGATGGTACCCTAGAAAGCACATGCTTGTAGTTGCAACAGGGACCATTTTGCAGTGCAGAGTAGGACTTTGGCAGCCTCACAATTAATGTTGCCAAAATCAAACACCCGACACATATCCAGTGTTTGCAAACTCTGGGAATCTTCAAATTTATTGTGGTTACATCTTTGGTCCACTGGATGGTACCCTAGAATGCACATGCTTGTAGTTACAACAGGGACCATTTTGTAGTGCGGAGTAGGATTTTAGCAGCCTCACAATTAATGCTGCCAAAATCAAACACCTGACACGTATCCAGTGTTTGCAAACTCTGAGAATCTTAAAATTTATTGTGGTTACATCTTTGGGCCACTGGATGGTACCCTAGAATGCACATGCTTGTAGTTACAACAGGGACCATTTTGTAGTGGGGAGTAGGATTTTGGCATACTCACAGTTAATGGTGTCAAAGTCTAACCTACCAAACCTTTTGTATTTTTTGCAAACTCAGGGAGACTTTAAATTTATTGTGGTTACATCTTTGGACCACTGGATGGTACCCTAGAAAGGACATGAAAAAAGTTTTTAGCTACCAGGTTTATTTCCAGGGTATGTAGTCCACTGAATATGCGCAAGAGTGTTTCTCCTGCTGGCCCCGCCCACGAGTTCCCGCTCAGCCCATAGACTTTACATATTGATGACATCACAGATGTTTAATGGGTTTTCTCGGCTTGAGGAAAATGTTACAAATATAAAATTCAACGGACCAGAAATTCATAATAAAAAGAGTCATAACTGTCAACAGTTTTACAGACATCTCTTTTACAATGGTGGTCTACAGTATGAGGAAAATGCTTTTTGGATTGCAGGGGAAATTTTCATTGCTATACTGCAACTGGCCACCGCTAAAAATTGGAAGCAAGGCTGAGCAGCGGCGCCCTATCCAGGTCTTATTATACATCCATGACACTGGACCATCCTTAATGACAGGAAAGGAGGTAATGCTGTCCCACAATTCCTTTTTGCAACATTTAAAGCGACCACGGCAGACCTAAGTCAGTAACATCTGCCATGGTATAATTACATTGCCTAGTGCAGTCAGATTCTCTTAGCACCGCGGTCGTCTTTTTCTAAGTCCTCGTGAATTCTCCTTCACATCTTCCCTCAACCTCATGACGTTTTCCATCGAGGTCAAGAAAAAGTAATTGGAAAAAGACACAGGACGTCATTTTTGGACTATTCGGCCGCAGCCTAAGTGTCTATTATATAAGGAGTAGTGTATGAGTGAACAAGGAAGAAATTTCAGACACACCCACTGAGGCAAGCTAGTGGACATGTGAGGCTGCGTCCAGACGAGGAACCAGCAGAGAGAGTGCAGACGTCATTGAGACACCCTAAAAACTCTCAGATAACCTCAGTGACAAAGTTTGTCTGAGTGGATTTACTGTTCCAGTAGGTGACAAGAAATCACTTATTAAATAAGTGGCCTTCAGAAAGTCTGACTTCTAATACTAGTAGATACAGTTTCAGTATGTTGTACTGTCAAAATTTGACATGTTTAAACTATTAACATAAAACAACTAGCGCGCCAACGATTAGTCACTTAGTTGATTGACACAAAAGTTATCAGCAACACCCTTACTTAAGTGTGTATATGTGCAACTTTTGATAATCGATGAATTGCTTTAGTCATTTTTTCAAGTAAACAATCAAAACATTATCTTGTTGAAGCTTCTCAAATGTGAAAATCTGTTGCATCATTGTCCCAACATTATATTTTGGGGTTAGTAGGACAAAACATGACATTTGATGAGATCACCTTGGGCTCTATTGTGATGTCATTTTGAGCTGTTTCCTGGTGTTATACAGGTCAAATGATTAATTGAGAAAATAATTGTTAGATTTAATTATGAAAATAATGGTTCATTGCAGCCCTAGTAACAACGTGTGTGAGATAATATCCATTAAAGCAGATATGAAACTGTCTTCAGTGTGTTTGTGTCTCACTCCAGTCTCTAGATGCACTACCAAGGTCTCAGGCTCTAATTTAACCAAACAGCATCCTCTGCTGGTCGTAAACCATTTCTAAACTTGGTGCCAAATGGTGAGACAGCCACAGGAAGTTGGTCCTTTAATGCAGAGCTCAGTTGTATCTAACTTTTCTGTTCATTTTAATGGCTACATTTCATAAAGGCAATTATATTGCCTTATATTGCCCCCATATATTTCATTGTACTTACAAAACATTGCAGATTGTTTTTTCTGCCTAAACTATTTAGTTACTGTTATTGTACTGTTTACTGCTGAGCCTACTTGTTCTGGTATATACAATAAATAATAGAGGGTGGAAAAACTAAATATCTTTTAAATTATAGTATAAATTTTGAATATTTGAAGTATTAAAGTCATTTTAATGATTACACTTGCTGACTCTGAATGAGGCTGTCAGGGCGGCACAGTTTTGTACCTAGCCTCTCACCCAGTGTCAGCTGCGATAGGTTCCAGCCCCCCCGCGAGCCTCTGAGGATGAGCGGTATAGATAATGGATGGATGTCATAAATACCCTAACCTACACTCCAGTCATGTAGGTGGCGGTAATGCATGTCAATATTGCTTGGTCCGACGTCGCCACAAAAAAAGAGAAGATCAGCGCAGCGAACAGTTTGAACCTTTGAGCTTGCCGTCGTCTCCGCAGGAAGTCACATTTCCAGAAAGCTACAATAGTACCCCGTTTCATACATTTGACCCACTGAATTTATGTCTATATATTACAGAATTGAAAAAGCAACTTTTGAGCTTTGTTTCTGTTAGTATGGTGGCATTTGCAAGTTAGGGTTACGTTTCTAGCGTTGTGAAAGCAGTAAATAAGCCAGTTAGTAGCAATCATACTGGCGCCTTGTAGCCCTTTTTTCATTTACTTCACTATTAGTCTGAAGCTTTTGCTCCGAAATGATGAACTATTCTGACTACGACTCTGATGGATATTCGTCAAATGAAGATGCAGACTACGTCCCATCAGGTGAGGACTGTAAACACCTTGCGTTGTGTTCAATGCAGCGGTTAAGTAACGCTAGCTAGTCTATACTAACTAACTCGCATGGAGGGTTAAGTGTATAACTAAACATGATAAACTAGCCTACTAGTGTAAAATATTCATAATGTAAGTTTTGGTAACCCCTTAACGTGACGTCTTTACTTGCGTTGAGAGACTGTGTTCCAAATTCCGTTACAAAAAACATTTATTGGTGAATTGCCGTACACACCTCGATAATTATGACTTAAGACGACCCACTGCAATAAAATGGAGTCTGCTGCTAATTTCGGCTTGAATTTGAATCATCAAGCAGCATTTATTTTTAACATAATTTCTTCGATTGGTTCACTCTGCTGTGCGGTGGTTAACTTAGTTATTTTGGCGTGTCGTTTGTTATATGGCCGTTGATAGCAAGTTATTAGACTAATTTACACATTGTTTACTATCTGTTAAAAACTGCGCCCCCCCCCAATGCAGTTCGGTACAACAGCTCTGCCATAAATTGTACATTTAAGATGCTCAATTTTTGTTGACATGATCCACAAAACTGTGTTTATTACTGGGGCCATATTTGAAGGTGGTGTTGTACTTGACTGCATTGTATTGAGAGATGTTTACATACATGATGGGGGGCCGAATATCTGTGCATTCACATCCCACTTTTCTCATTCCCACTGCTTCCTGTTCTCTTTCTCCCCAGATGATAACCTCAGCGAGGATGATATTAATGAGTGTGAAAAGGAAGACCCTCTGCATGGGGATGATGATGTGCCACATCCTGACGGTGTTAGCAAGAAGAAGAGGAAGAAAAAGGACATAGCTATGAGGTGAGAGGACAGTGTTTCCAGGACAGAGAAAATTAAGCAAAGTCTGGATTTCCTGTGGTCTCTGAAGCTGAGTTTCTGTGACCCCACATGGAGTTGCAGATGATTTGCAAGACTTCTATCATGTTGATATTTTTCTATGTATTAAATGTCAAATATTTTTGAATAATATTACATTTGTACATTACAACTCTGTAATTGCTGGGGTCGTGACAATTTAACTCACTAGAAATAAGGTCAGGGGCAGGGCAAGGTTGTGAAACCCTGATGCTGGACCATGAAACATGAAACCTCTGCTCTGGAATGCTGTTTAATAACAGAAAGGACATTTGTACATGCGTTTGGATTAGAGTGATTTCAGGTAAAGGGCTTGACTTGATAATATACGTTTTAATAAATGGCCAGTATGGGTCAGATACCAGTCTAACCCCAATAATGAACAGATGGGACATTTTTATAATATATTTGTGATCAAAGGCTGATTCCAACACTGAAGTGCCACCCAGTGTCAATGAATATGACTGAATATTAGGCCCCAGTTTCCCAGTTTGTTCTGAATCACTGACTGAGGCCAAAAACCTGAAAGAAAACTTTACTCCAACACCTTGGATTGAAAGCATTTCATCAGCAGGCATGTTCAGTGACTTTTCCTAAGTTCTTGACCAGAAATGTCCACCATTTTTATCCAATGAACATCATTCTCTGTACATTTGCATTAGTACACTGTGTTTTATCTTTAATCAAAGATACATCTAAGGCTTTTTTTAATAAAAGAAGATGATGCCAGTGATGATGTCCTTTTCTCTACAGAAAGAGGAAGAAAGGAGTACTGAAAGTAGACAAGGAAGAGGAGGGTGGAGGTGGCGCAGAAGAGGCACAGCTGCCACAGGAAGAGGTGGAGAAGGAAACCGAGGTAGAGAAGGAAGATGATGCAAGACAGAAGAAAAAGTCAGATGACCTCTGGGCCAGTTTCCTGTCTGACGTTGGATCGAGACCCAAAGACTCCACACCTGCCTCACAGTCAAGTACCACACATAAGGTAAATGCGTTTGAAGAAGGTGGGACTCTGTTTTAAAACGTAAACCAAACTTTTGAGTGGTGCTTTCAGGCGATTGTGCCATAAAGTCACATGTTTCAAAATGAAACATTCACAAGGGGAGGGTACCATGTTCTAAAGCCAGAAATATAGAGGGTACTTACAATATATCAAATGGATTAACAACATAGCCCAGATCATCTGAGCATTCATTCTCAAACCTACAGTATTATCTGTATATGTGTCTATACTGTGTGTCTCTCCCTTAGACTGATTCTTTTGTTTTTATCCTCAGGATGATTCCTCAGTATTGAAGGTTGCTCCTTTGAGTACAGAAACAAAAGCATCAGAGCCTGCTAAAGTCACCATCACTAAAGTTTTTGACTTCGCTGGAGAAGAAGTTAGGTATGCATCTGTATCATCCTCACTTTTTTGAGACAGTCTGACTCCCTGTAAAAAATATTAGTTTTTCTATAAACCACAAAATACTTTTTTGGAAGAAAGCAATCACACAGGCCAACATGTAAAATCATTTCATCAAAAATTAAATCGGCGCTTTCAAGCACATAGTTAGGTTGCAACTAACTAACTGAAATATAGTGTAGTTACTTACAGTTAGTATTCATGTTGTCTTGAGTTCCTGACATTCTGTTAATATAATCCTTCTTTATCCATAACCCACAACATAAACAAATAACTTCAAACTTTACAGGGCCTCGTTCTGTTGATATCATTCTGATTTTAGAAGAGAACATGCAGGTTATTGTAAAATCACTATGATCTGTAGGTGTAAGTATCGCGAAAATAAAACTTTCATAATGATGAGTTACCTAAACTTATTCTTGATGAAACAAATAAATTAAATTATGTAACCAAAAAAATAACCAAACCAAATGTAGTTAGAGATACTGTGAGAAAAAGACATAAACGCAACTAAAATATTCTGTTAACAGACCAATGAAGCCAGAACATGTGGCATTTCATTTAACATTAAAATGGGAATTTGTCATTTGAACATTAAAACTTAATTTAACAAAAGTTATTTTCATAGCAGGCTTATGATCGTCACTCAAAAGTCTCTTGCACATCCATTGGGAACCTCCACCAATCATGCACCAACATCACTTGTAGTCTGACCACATTCAGTGGTAATATCTGATCTTCAACAGTGATGGAGTGAAGTGTGGAAACATTGTGGAGCACAATGTAGAACAAAATAACGCCCCTAACAATGCAGTAACACACAAAAAAGAGACTTATGTCCATGAATCTATTGCCCCAGTGCATGCTGGGAGGGTTCCCAACACACTTACCTCATGCAACTCAGCACTCCAACCATACGAATGCTGATCATGGCTTCAAGTCTACTCATTTTGCCTTTATTTCGAAATAAGAGTCCACTGTTATTCATGATAACTTCACCCAGGATCAACAAATCATTTCTCAAATTAGCTGGATGAGAATAACCTGGATTATTTAAACCTGATAACAGCATGTTAGCCTGAATGAGTTAAACCACATTTGAAGAACAGGGCCCAGGAGTGTACAAATGATGTTTATGATTTCAAATTAGTTGTCAAACCATTTTCACATTGACCAGTAGGTGGGGCCACATACACACAAATCTGATGAGCAAACACCATGAAATACAGTATCATGGCAGTGCTCTGATGCTGGCCTTAAGTCAGTTTTATGTGGCTCTCTACAAATTCTCAAGGTGCGTTTGTACAGTCATTTAACTGCTTAGCATGTTCAGCCAATCAGAGTTGATGAATATGGATCATAACTGCCCCAGAATGGGGTGTATATCTTAATAAACCTGATGGACCTGGTGTCCAGAAGTTTGGCTTTTACTGTTCTCATAATAATCATCATCATTTAAGACAGTACTTAGCTTCTAGTACTCTGGTGGAATTTGATACCAGTATTAGTAAAAATAAATAAATAAATAAACTTGACCGGGCTCTTAGCACAATTACCAACTTTCTGTCAGACTGAGTCTTATTATGGTAATATTATACCATATAATATTATGGTAATTGTGATGCAACATTTTCATGGAACATGGAGAAACCTGGTTTTTCAGCTCCCTCTATACGTGATACTAACACTATCCAGCTTTCTGCCTCTTTACACCACTGATGTCGTCACAGTTCGCACTTCAGCTCAAGGAAACTTGCAATTTTTTAGTTCCAGTTGGGAACCAACTTTTCAGTTTCCGAACCAATTTATGTTTGGTCGAAATGCTCCGAAAAGATAAAAATTAGGTGTGTGAACCGGAACGGAACCCGTTTCTATATTGGTGGAAAGGGGGTTAGTGAGGGCTTGTCTTAATGGTGAATGTTTCCACCATTCTGTGTTTCCCAGCCTAAATGGGTGGGCTCTGTCATTTAAGAATGAATCTTGTAATCAGTGGAAGTCGTCTCTGATGCATCGTTGTACAGATGTCGCAGAACATTATGTAGATCCCTGTGTCTTTAATTTCTCAACATCTCAGTTTGTCATCTCTGTAGCAACCCACTTACCTCAGCAGCTGAGACTGAACCCAGTTTAATTATTTAATCAGAGTGTTTATGGCTCTGCTTGATTTGCTTTGTTATCTCGTCTTGACCTTACCTGCAGTGCCACCATGAGGTCAACATTTGTCCTTGTTTTCCTGAATTTGACTAAGCTAATTCATGCTCCATCCATCCATTATCTATACCGCTTATCCTCAGAGGGTCGCGGGGGGGATGGAGCCTATCCCAGCTGACATTGGGTGAGAGGCGGGGTACACCCTGGACTGGTCTAATTCATGCTCCAAAGAGGATGAATTCTTTTTACTTTAATGACCTCATGGCCTCAGGACATATTTTACAAGCAAAGACTGGAAAATAGATTTCAAGCAGCAGCATGTTTGAACCTTTATGCCAGACCTTTACAGTTGATCCTACAATGTAAGCAGTAATGCCATGCCTTAATTATATATAGCTGACAATGTGAAGAGGTTAATGGGCCCCTGGGACAGACTCAGTTTGCAGTCATATCTCGATTAATTATCACAGCTCATGACATTTCTTCAGTAGGAGCCACACAAACAGCTGAGTGTTTCCCATAAAAACAGTATAATTAAGACTGTGTAAGAACACACTGTATATCACACAGACAGCCACGCCCCAGCAGCCAGACAGGATGCTAGTTATGTGGAGCAAGTAATATCCCATCCTAAACGTTTATATCTCAGTGAGCTTTATTCAGAAACCAAATATGAGCCTGCTGCATACAATTCATCTGATTGATTATGCATGAAGCTGTGTGCTCTGTAATTACACAAGCATAAGATAAGTACATGGATGGTGGTTGTAACCTATCCCCAGAGCCACAATAAATGCTGCCGGCTCTAATGTGTGGTGTGAACATTGTAGGCAGTTTTGGTCTGAACATTTATTTTTCAATGAAGTTGGCTTTTGGCTCCATATAGTAGAATATTTCAACTAGTATCCAGATGTCCATCACCTGAGCCTGCTGTTGCCCTTCTCCTCAGAGCTCATATCATATCTTTCTCTTGCCTGAGACCAGACTCGCCCTTTCAAAATGCTCTTCCTCATCATCTACGGAGCTATGTGCTCCCTGTAATTATGGCTGCATATAATTAGCATACATAACAGGGAAAGCTTTTCAGAGCCGCCATGATGGATGCAAGTGGTTGTGGAGTCTGTGCAATGCTGATGGTCCCAGAGGATGCAGCTGTTCCTCATGCACAGTAGTTTCCATATCTAACCCCACAGTGAGAGACAGACAGATGTGTGTCTCTCACTGTGTGTGTGTCCTTATATAGCATGTGCAGAGAGACAGAGGCTAACCAACATCCTGCTGTATTATTTACTTCTTAAAAGAAAGGTTTAGGTGCAGAATGGGCTCAGCAGCTGTGTTGATGGATCTTTGTCTTTTATCATGGCTTCTGTTATTTCTGTGTATTTGTATTTATTCATTTGTTAATTTAATGTGCACATTAACCAACATTTGAATGTTGATTCATTCAAATGAATCATGAATTGTGGGTGAATAGTCATCTGCAGTATGTATATCTACAGTATATATACAATATATGTGTGTGTGTGTACGTGCATATTTATATATGTTTTAATATATATATATGTGTGTTTTTTCCATAAGGACTTCCATTTTACATACATTTTCTTGAAAGTATCTATTCTCAGTGTTTTCCGTAAATATTGATCGTTTGTGTTCATGTTTCCAGTAGGTATTATATCCTATAAAGCAGATTCAAGTTCAGTCTAATTGTGATATTTGATGCAATCAGAACATGAGTAAAATAGGGGTGATTATCCAGATGAGTCACATTTAACTAGTTTACATCCATCCATCCATCCATCCATTTTCTGCTGGGTCATGGTGGCAGCAGGCTAAGCAGGGTAGTCTAGATGTCCCTCTCCCCAGCAACGTTTTCCAGCTCCTCCTGGGGGATCCCGGGGCGTTCCCAGGCCAGATGAGATATATAATCCCTCCAGGGTGTTCTGGGTTTACCCCGGGGTCTCCTACCAGTTGGATGTGCCCGGAAAACCTCCAAGGGGAGACGCCAAGGAGGCATCCTGATCAGATGCACGAACCACCTCAACTGGCTCCTTTCAATGTGAAGGAGCAGCGGCTCTACTCTACTCTATCTCTAAGGGTGAGCCCAGCCACCCTACAGAGGAAACTCATTTCAGCTACTTGTATCTCATTCTTTTGGTCACTACCCAAAGCTCATGACCATAGGTGAGGGTTGGAACGTAGATCATTGCTCATAATGAGGATGACAAAGGTGAAAGAACCCCTGAGGGAAATCAGCCAAAGAATGTACAGAAATGTACAGTGGGCTTCCACTGATAGAGAATGATAGGGATGTGCATTGGCTTCAATCTGCTGATCAACATTGAAAAGATATAATTTGCAGTCATTTGACTCACATATATGTACGTATGTATGTCATTTAGAGCATAATAGGATGCTAAAACTCGACATGGAAGCTCATGTTAAAAAGAAAAAAAATGGATATGTTTGTCTACTGTACCTGTGAGGAATATAAAATTCTCATTCCATTTTAAATTGTTGGCCTGTTATGTACAATTTTTTACTTTTGTACTTTATTATTAGTGATCCACATGCTGTACAAAAGAGTGAAAAAGTTATACACATCAGTTAACACACATATTAAACAACCAATAGACAAACAAACAAAACAGTATCTCATTGAAACCAGATCAATTATGGCTTTAAAAAAAAAAAAAAAGCCAGTTAGATGGATACAATGCAAAATCCATGTGTATGTTTACTGGAGAACCTGCATCTAGAATGTATATGGACTCTTACTTATATAGCGCTTTTCAACCGTTGAAACGGTTCCCAAAGCGCTGTACAGTAATCTAAGCTTTTTAACAGTAGTCTAATTCACCCAATCACACATACATTCACACACCAATGGGGACACAGCTGCCATGCTGGCCTCCACCGGGGGTAACTTAGGGTTCAGTGTCTTGCCCAAGGACACTTCGACATGTGAACAGGAGGAGCGGGATCGAACCACCAACCCTCGGGTTGATGGACAACCATACTACCCTCTGTACCACAGCCGCCCAGTATATGTGTCTATAATAACAAAAATAATAATAACGCAAAAGTAAAAGACAAACAAAAGTCCCCAGATGCTGCATCCCGACCTAAGCACCTGGCCACTATCAGGTCAGAACACTGTCCTTCAGAATGGCCCCTTTTAACCTGTTTTCATTTACCAAGAGTGAACACATTTTTGTTGAAAGGCTAGCATCACTACTATATACTAGCTGTTTCAAACAGCTCCATAGACATGTGTATCCATGTGCTGTTATTTCTCCGTACAGAGTTTAGCACACTGTGTCTGTCGCCCTCTGTCAGGGTGGATAAAGAGGTATCAGCAGACTCCAGAGAAGCCAAGAGTTATCTGAAGAGCCAGAACGCCAAACAGGAGGAGAATGGGGACGAAGAGCAGAGCTCATTATCACCCAGCCAACCACCTCTCCCTGGCCCCAGGTACACACACACACACACACACACACACACACACACACACACACACACACACACACACACACACACACACACACCTTTACACATAACATTCAAACCCACACCAACATATACAAATTAGGATTAGAATTATATATTGGCTGACTAATATATGGCACTGCAATTTGTCTTG
The DNA here is from genome assembly GCA_002120245.1 of Maccullochella peelii. NCBI lineage: Eukaryota > Metazoa > Chordata > Actinopteri > Centrarchiformes > Percichthyidae > Maccullochella > Maccullochella peelii. The sequence continues at coordinate 22,898 of LKNJ01005022.1, read as the reverse complement.
GTGCTACAAAGGAGCTCCAGCATTGCAGTGTAACTTTGCAGAGATGGCCTGTGGAGTGATGTAGATAGCTTTCATTCAGACATCAATGCAATGGAATTTCTCTTTATATGTACTGTGTGTGTGTGTGTGTGCTTTTTCCCTACCTCTTTTAATACCTTTTGTTGCCATAGGAATAAGTCATTTGAGAATGTGCACATCTTCCTTCCAACAGGCAGGAAGTACAGTGTGTCCACAAGCTATTTTCCATTTTATCTGTGTGTGTGTGTGTGTGTGTGTGTGTGTGTGTGTGTGTGTGTGTGTGAAGAAGGGAAGGGACACCCAGCAAAACAGGAAAGAGCCATCAGTACCACTCCCTCATTAACCTTGTGCGCATGCACACACACACACACACACACACACACACACACACAGCCACACGGACAGAGCTTGTGAAGTTAGTTCTTGTTTGTTGCAGATTGAGATGATAGCGTTGCTCTTATGTAACACCACAGTAGCAGTGGAGTGTTTACTACTGTACAGAGGGATGTGTGATTGACAGAGGGTCTAATAGCAGGTTTTGGTTCAGAATTTTACTGTGGATTGAAAATGTAGAAAGCTGATTAAAAAACTGTTTCAAAGTGTGTTTATTCCAATGAAATTTTAAGTGGAGCTTCTTTTTAATGTTGTGGGGCCAAATTGTAAAATGATTGTGAGCCAGTGAACGATCCTTCTAAAGTAGGATTTTCTGAACTATTTTGATAATCTATGAATCTGTCAATTATTTCTACAATTTATCGATGAATCGGATAAAAGCAAAAATGCAAAAAATGTTTTCCTGTCATTTTTTTTCAAAAAACATTGTTCTTCCAAATGGACACTATCAACACACAAAAACAACCTAATGTAGGTTATACAACATGGAAATAAAGATATGTTTGTTTTGCACAAAAAAGGTATTTTTTAGGTTGCTTGAATGGACCTGAGCTGTTAAATCATAGCAGCTAAATAATAATAAATTATAAAAAATGAAAATGTAAATCACAAACAAAGTTTTAACAGGCTTTGCTACATCAAATAGGCCATGGACTAAGGTAGGTTGTTTCTGCCTTGACACTTTCTCTCTCTCACACACACACACACACACACACACACACACACTCTCTCTCTCTCTCTCTCACGGGTAGTGCTTGCTAGGCTAACATCAGCCATACCGTTTCTGCTCTTCTCAGTTCTGCTCTTGCTTACACTGGTGTTGACATTCACAATCCATGCTACAGCTGTGCCAAGAACTTCAGCTGGAACAGCACAATACCATGTAACTGCTCTGTGCCCTTCACACTGGAGCAGCCATTTGAGAACAATGTCTTTATGTACTACGGCTTATCCACACACGGGTTAGCCAGTTAACATTAGTTAAATACACTTGTCATGCAATATTGCGCAAACAACGGCTATTAGATAAACGAGAAGCCTGCTGTGAGATGCAAAACACAATACATGCCATGGGTCGTTTAATTAAGATTTTGTAGTAACTTGCTGCTGTTGAGCCCCCATCGTCCATTATGGCTCCAACATGTTTACGTTTGATTTGTTCTTGCATTACTGTGGTGCTCCCGTGCCATGAAAGTTCGTTTTTACACAGTTTGCAGGTAACACACCTTTTACTATTATTTAAAGTGTTGTTGCGCTGTTGAAGATTTTAGTCGAACAGTTTTCTCGACACTTTTCTCTGTGTCCGCCGTTTTTTTTGAAGTGACGTAGCAGCTCCGCGCCACAGCTTCTAACAACATAGACCCAACGATTCGATAAGGAAATTGGTTGCCAACTTTTTTTGTAATCGAATTTTATCGATTCGTTGTTGCAGCCCTATTCTAAAGACTTGAATTTATTATTTAATTTTTGTTTTTGTTTGCAGAGCAGATTTTTTTAGCAACAGAATCAGAAGTTTTGATATATCCTGTGAAACCCAGCATTAAAGGAACAGTACAACATTGTCTCTTCCTGAGAGTGAGAGGTTCACATGGATATTAGTCTTATGTCTGTGTGTTAGGTACGGAGCTGGAGTGAGGATGTTGTTAGCCTATCTTAGCATAAAGACTGGAAGTAGGGGGAAAAGGCAAGCCTGGCTCTGTACAAAGTTGAAAGATACACCTACCAGCACCTGCCCAGAAGTACTGGGCGGATGGATAAACTGTAAAATAGTTCTAGCACATAACTTTCCCTATCCTAAATCCTAACTTGTCATTTTTACATTTTGGTTGTATGTTTATTTATACATATTATAAATAAACCCGCTTAGAGGGGTTGGTAGGTGTATTTTTGAGCTTTGGACAGAGCCAGGCTAGCTGTTTCCCCCTGCTTCCAGTCTTTATGCTAAACTAGGCTAACCACGTCCTGACTGCAGCTCCAAACTTAACACACAGAGACGAGATGGCTATCCATCAGCTTTTCACCTCACTGCCAGAAGGAAAGTGAATAAGCATGTTTCCCAACATGTTGAACTATTCCTTTAACATAATGTTTAGCTCTATGTCGAAGAACATAATGTATTAACTTTTTATACGTCCAGCTGCACCTAACTGTAAGTAACAAGCCAGAATGCCCATAAAATAGTACCACACTAACTTGGTTTTAAAAGGCTCTTAGAAAACAGGAAATGTAACTATCTGATATGTACAGACAACCTGTTTGAGCCTTAATACAAAATGATTCTTTCTTTGGGATTATGGATATGTTCTAAGATACAGCAGGGTCTACCACTAAACACTTATTTTTTTTAAAAATTTAAATAAAAAAAAAAGAATCAAATATTTATGACATGTTATACAAGATTTCACTACAGGGAGAGATTCCTTCATTTTAGTGAAGGTGACGGTTTCTCAGGTAAAATGTCTGTGCAGTTTGGTGCAACGTGGCTTTAGCATTACTGCTGCTTATTCAGTAATGCATGTGCCAGGTGGACTACAGGTATTTGTTTTTTTGGGGAGTTTTTACTCATCTGAATTGAGGGTCTAAGGACAGAGGATGTTGTATGCTGTACAGACTGTAAATGTGTGATATTTGCTATATAAATCAAATTGACTTGACTTGGAGTGGAGCTCCCACTGAAGTTATTGGTCTAATCATGGACAAGTGTCAGGCTGCACAATGACACGGGTTAGGAAACACACGCACACTTGAAGCAGGAGCACTCGAGCAGCTAGCTTGGCAGTGTGTCAGGATAGATACTGTACACAACAGGACAGAGTTAGATGATGAAAAGATGGAGAACCAAGATGTTTAGTGATGGACAGAGTTTACACTGCGTACTATAAATCCACAGGAATTAGCTCAAGCATATGTGAATTGTCCCTATTCAAAGCAGTATTAAAATACTCTAAACAAGTTTGGAATTTACCAAACATTAACACACTGCAATTGAAGTGCATTAAAGTGAGGTTCTCATGGCTGTATGTAATTGTGGAATACCAAAATGACTGGTGTTTAAATGCGTCACAGTAATGAACTGTGTCCAGTCATGCAGCAGTAAATGAAAAGCTCCGTCTGCTGTGGTCTCCAGTGGAACATCATTGTGCCTTCACCAAACTGTATACTGTACAAATCACTTCATTGAAGAACTTACTAACTCATGTATACCACATACCATTATAACCTTGTGATGTATGAGACCAGCAGTGATACGAGAGTGACAGTGTGATGACTGGCAAGCTGAAAAACAAACTTGGGGAAAAAAATGATTGTGAGCAGCAAAAGTAGACATTTACAAAGCTAAACTCTAAATTAAATGTTTAAGTAGAAGTAGAAGATGGCACTGCAGTGTTAAACAGACCCATTCCTTATTGTTGTCATTTAAACCCCATCTCATTAAATCAGTATGTGAGTGTTTTAAATGAGCCCACCTGACTGATTGCATTTACTCTTGTGTGTGCGTGCATGTGTGCGTGTGTGTGTAAATGGGACATTACATTAGCAGCTTGTCATACCAGACACTCTATAGACCCTTTTAGTGCCAACGTCATGATTATGTCACGACGTTAGCTGGAGGCAAACAGGAATCACCTCAGAGCAGTAACCCTCTTGCTGTGTTGTTGGGAGCCAGAAGGAGTAATGGCTCCAAATTCAAATTTTATCGCATAGCAGCTGCCACTGCCAGTCAAAAAAAAATGTAAGACAACTAATGTTATGGTTGGGTCATCCATTATGTCACATATGCACAACAAAGTTTTAATACAAGTGTTCTTCCACTTGTACTCAGAACAAAAATTTGCTATATTTAGAACTGAAACCAAGTGTCAGCTGCCTCCTCTTAAAAGAGAGAAATATTGTGTAGTCAGTCACATTGGAGTGATGTTGAGTTGAGCTCAGATATTTTCATCAAGTCCACTCTTTTTACCTGAATTTGGTCGTCTCTGCCTGTATACAGCCTTACAAGGCTCCATGACAAAGTCGTTTGTTCTAGAAAAGCTGTTACCCGAAGTGTAACTCCATGTTGTTCATACTTCACTGTGATTAATACATTTGTCCCAGTTGGCGTGTGATGCTGTTGGCACTGTGTGCGTGTTTTGTTCATGGGATATTTAAATGGTAGTTTTGACTGAGAGACTGGGATTGAACAGAAACATTAGCAATATCCTTAATTCTAAAGTTTCTGCCATGTATAGCAGAGCCGTGCTGCAGCTACTGTAGCGTCACATTAAGTGTGGGTCTTTAGTATGCCCCCCTCTTGTATTTGCAGTGCCAAGAGGCCGGCTGGCATGACGGGCATCCTGAGTCGTATCGGGGGAAAGAAACAGAAGATGAGCACACTGGAAAAATCGAAGATGGATTGGGACGCTTTCAAATCAGAGGAGGGCATCACTGAGGAACTGGCCATCCACAACAGAGGCAGAGAGGGGTAAGAGAGTGTGTGGAAATAAATGACGGCGTAAAGACTTTTTGCAGCTTGCATCACATAGAGAGAAACAAAACAGTATTAGCAAATGAAGGAAACATTAATGCATAATCATTGTGGACTTGCCCACAGTGTACATTACTTCATTTAGTGTTTATTATAGTTCAGTGTAGTTAATTATAGTTTGCCCAGTAGATTTCATGGTCACAAGTCTTTAATAAGCACATTTATGGGATTCTTATCAAAACCTAATTTTAGGTGATCTATCTATCTATATATCTATATATCTATTGATATAGATATGTAGATATATAGATATGCCTTGTTCTTGTTCCAGTAGCCCACTTATCTATATCTCTCTCGATATATATATGATTTTTAATAATCCATTATGGGTCAGGCTCTAATTTGTACATTATTGAGAGTGTGTATGTTATGGTACGTTAACAATGTGTTGAATGTATTTAATTTATGTTTATATTTATAATATAATATTAAGTATATATATACTCCTCTTTTATTCCCAGACATTTCAGATCTTTTGTTTTGGAAATGTACCATACCATACAATAGATCTGACTGATTTTATCACAGAAGAGTGTGCTGCACAGTAGACAGCAGCTGAATTAGCCTTCGTGTCTAGTTACTGGCTGAAAGACAGGCAAACTATCTCATCCTGTTTACACATAAAATGATAGACATGTAGGTTGGGAAGAGTAGCTTATGGCTTTGCCCAGACTGAGTGCTGGATGTGATATATTTTAACATTTTATTCACCAGCCTCATTGCAGAGACATATTCACTGGAGGGCATCTTTACAACACGAGGAATCACACACATTTTATAAAGGTAATCGTAAAAGAGTGTAACCCAACCTGATTGTCTTTGCATCACAAAGCTGCGTGAGAACAGGGCTGCAGGAAGTACAGTGGGCCAAGGCTGAACCAGGAATGTCTTTGAGAAAAGAAACAACAGCTCACTGTGTCTCCATTTATCTACTTACTTGGATTTCTCCAGACCTCCATAAGAGATGGCAAGCTACTGTAGCTGACAGGCTAACCACAAACATGCTAACCAGCCAGGAGCATGTTGGCACTAGTCTCACATAGCCAGACCTACCTCCACACTGGTATAGGGTTAAAAAAAAAACGCTCTGGTCGTCTTGGGCGGCGCTAAGCCCAGGGTGCTGCGACCGTGCCCTTGCAAACGATAAGACACAGATAGCGGAAGACGAGGAGAATACTGACTGAAATAGTCAGCCAATAGCAGGCTTATACCCACAGCCTACTTCCTGTGAGCCAGGCTATGTTAGCGCTAGCCAGCCACAATAGCCCAAGAAGCTAGCTGGCTTGCTAGCTGTCATTTAGCAGCATTTACCTGTATAATGGCAACATTTCCAGCTTGTGACCGAGCTAGATGAAGTTGAAGCTGGCAACAACAGTGATCCCCACATTATATCAGAATGGGTTGGTATTAAGGCATTTGTTTTAAACTGTCACAATATTGGAGTTTGTCAGTATGGCCTAGTGCTAATTCCTGTCTGATTATTATCTGAACACGTGCTGTATCACTATATGTAGATCATTTCATTTTCATGTTGTTAAATGACATCTGCTACGATGGTATATGGATATAGGTATATGCACTTACCAGATACGATGAGGACAAATGACACATTTGATGCAGTGTCTCATACAAAATAAATTTCAATTTGCTTGTATTTTTTATTGTTAAATGTTACAGACAATAATCAGAATATGCAGACAGCTCAACCAGAGTGAGCAGGCCCAATGGAGAACAGAGTTTTTAATTATGAAGTAGCAGCAGGAAAGTAGGGAGTGTAAATGCAGGGAGACATTGTTCCATATGAGCAAGACTCATGCATAGTCAGGATGGATGGAGGGAGACTGGCTACCCCAGGGAAATATCAGGAGTCTGTGCTGTATGCACTCTGTTAGCTTGTTAGCTCCTTCATTGTCATTCTATACCACACGCACACACAGGCTCTGATACCATAATGTTAAGTATGGTACTACCATCCAACCAAGCAGAAGGAAGGGGGCTCATTTAAAAACACTCAGACACAACAGGGACTCAACCCCCCCCCCAACCACACACACACACACACACACAAAGCAGGAAAAGCTGTATAACTGCTTCCCGTGCTGAAATGGAAGAAGTGGAGAGAGATGTGGTTTAGTGGTGGGAAAGTCGGTCAGTGTGTGTGTGTGTGTGTGTGTGTGTGTGTGTGTGTGTGAGTGTGATGAGCACGTTGCTTCTATACTCTTTGTCCCTAATTGTATTTTCAGTGTGTGTTTGTACTTGCTATGATAAAAGTAGGTCTAATGTTCTCTTTGTGTGTTTGTGTTTAGGTATGTGGAGCGGAAGAACTTCTTGGAGCGCGTCGACCACCGCCAGTTTGAGTTAGAAAAAGCAGTGCGATTGAGCAACATGAAACAGTGACACAGACTGACAGCACACACACACACACACACACACACACACACACAGTGGAACAGATGTTTGGACTTCCTGTATCTCGCGTTCTCTCTCTCTCTCTAATGACAGAGTTGCTCTTCCCCCAGTAGAAGGAGTTCAGACTGGTGCTGTGGCTTGGGTCTATTTCAGGACGGGGATATTAATAGGCTGAGTTTGTGGAGTGGTGAGGTGCTGAGTGTCCCTGTACTTCCATCCTTGTGAGAACCAATTAGAGTTTCAAACCTTTACAGTGAGGACATTTTGGGGAGTGAGTTCGTTCTTGGCTGTCCATTTCCTCAAGGGGCTGATGTTGGACTAGGACTTAGTTTTAGGGTTAAAGAGTAACGCCAGATTATTACAGCTTTTGTCTTTATTTTGTAGCTTTGACCATTACTTCTACCCGTAAATATACTCACCAAGTTAAGTGCTGAGATCTGGGAACACAGTGACGTCACTAAAAAGAAGCAGATCAAAAAAAATGATTGAGTTTCATGCCCCCTAACATTATGGAAAAAAAAACCCTGCCCCATACACCACATTATGTCGTGCTGATGGTTACAGCCCCCATGTGCAGCTTTTGAAAATTTCAGACTTTAGGAATTCCTATTTCTACGATCAAATAACATCAATTTAATTAGCTGATAGAGAATGAATGTTGTGAGTGGAGTCCCCTCAAAAAAGACATTAAGTTAGATTCATGCTATTTTTGGGGTCGTTTTTTTTTTTTTGTTGTTCTTTCAGTGTTTGACCAATATAGTTTTTTTTTTTTAGGCCGTTAATGATGTTTTTGGGTTGGAAAAAGACGATAGTTGATGTAATAAATTTTCATACACTGAAACACCCTGCTGACCACTGACACTATGATAACATGTATTCAGGTGAAATGCTTTCTGTGGACCCTGTACAGAGCACTGTAATGCTGATCAGTCAAACTGCATCTTATCCATCATCTGAGCAGAAGACCACACTGACTGGAGCAGATGTGATGGCAGGGCCTGTCCATCAGGTGTTGTGTTGTCCTGGTCATGAACAAATAGGAGGACAAAGATGAGGAGGAGTGATGCGTAATGTTAGTTTGACTGTGGAGCTTTGATACAGTTCTCTGTTTCTTCATGTAAATATTGAATATCCAATAAACACAAACGGATCATTTTAAGTCTGCTGCTTGATTTATTGTTGTTTGCTGAGATGTCTCTAAAGTAGCTTGTTCCGAGCCTCCACGTTGATCATTGTTCTCTTCCCACCCCCACTGTACTTCTACTGCTCACTGCACTGATCCCCTGCTTTATTTTGTTCTTACTGTATCACAGTGTTTATTCTATAGCATCATTATTGGCATAATGATGGTCACATTCTCATACCCAAAGGGCCATACCAAAGGGTTAAATGCATGTTCCTCCTCATAAAACTTGTTTTTAATTTGGAACCCTGACCTGTTAATATCCGTGTGTATCACTAAATCTCTATGTGCACATGTTGCAGTGCAGTGGACCTGGATTTGACTCTCATTAGTCATGAGGGATTGTTTTTATTCTGCATGCATCGACAATTTCATTTCCTTGACAGTGTAAAAGACATGCATCAAATAAAATAAAATTTAAAAAGCATCTCATTATCTATGACATCATCCACAGGTTTATAAAGGGACACTGAAGCCTGCAGGGTTTAGTCACCACCATCTGTATCTGCTGCCGGAGCAAGAACGTGGATTTTGGACAGAATTTGAAGCCCCAGCGGAGCAGAGGTGGTACCACAGCTGACGGGGTGACACCTGTCAATCAAGCAAACACGTCCCCAAACATGTTAATAGTCATTAATGCTACTAATTAGAGACTTGATTGTATTTTGAGTATGTTTTTGTTTTGTTTTTTAAAATAACTTTAATGTCAAATGTAGGCCTATTCTGTATACCCTCTTCATTATATTGGGTAAGTTTATCTGACAATCGCTAATTTAGCTTCTTATTGTGGACACATTTCAGTCATTATTTTAGTCCCAGTTCAACCTAAAAGATAATTCCTTTATTTTATACATGAGTTATTTTCCTAATTTTGGCCATCATTTCTTTTAGTAATAATAACATTGTTCTCTTCAAGTCAACAGCTGAAATCTGGGAACACTGTCACCTACAAAAATAAGTCAGCTGGGTGGAGAAACATAGCAGTCGGGTGTGTGTGAGAGTTGAGATGTTCCTGCACTTCCGTCTATGTGAAACAAAACAATGTTGAATGTTCCTGCCTGCCACTCTTTTGAATAAAGAGCCTCTAAATGAACAGTTACCGTCAGTGCATGAATACACTGGGCACACTTACATTTAATCACTGCAATAGTTTTGATTAAATAATGATCAAATATAAATCTACACCCTCCCCTGCTCTCCCAAAAACCTCCAACTATCCTCCCTTCAGCAAAAAGAGAACATACATATACCTTGCCCAACTCTGACTTCCCCCTCCCCCATAGAATTTCGAATTTCTGTACAGTCCTGAAGTCATCAGGTGATTTTAAATGTAGCTTATGTAGTAATAACCGATGCCCTTGATTGGTTGTGGAGACAGTGCAGATGGTCTGTCTGTTCTGTACTCTGAGGTATGCTGGCTCTGCCTGGACATTAAATATGTTATTAAAATATAGACAGCCCAACATCTTTACTGTATACTGTCAACAAATGACACAGCAACAAATTAACATTACAGCTAAGCATTTTGCAAATCATGTTGCTGTGTTTTTAGAAATAATAGTAATGTATTAATGGATTCACTGTGCTGGAACACAAAATTCAAGTTTCCAGAGTTTGCTAATAGATTTTGAAATAGTAAGGAAAAGAATGAATATAGGCCTAGAGCTCTGGCTGCATGGAGTGGTAGGACAATGCAACTCTTATTCCATTTAAATACATCTCATCGCTTCTTACTAGCCAATATGTATGCTCTTTAATATTTAAACTTGTATTATAGTATAGCCTACTATATACAGTAGCAATGTAGTGTACAGTGGACCGTATGTAAACCATACATAACACAACCATATAATGTTAAGTATAAATGGTTTGTAGTTAATGGGGGTTCCATACATATACCACTGGTGATCCAAAAAATGCCCCAGGGGGTACCATGCTGTTGATTTTTAAAGCGCGATGTGAACTGCAGGAATTCCACGTCCTTGTAGTGAGGCGGTCTCTTTAAGGCTGGACGGACTGGATCGTCCCTGTGGAAGGACAGCGGCAGAGGCTGTGCTCTCCTCTCGCTCACTGACGGCACAGCCCTGGCTGGCAACATAACGGTGGAAGCCGCTTGACCTCTCGAATCGTCGCTACTAGCTTTTATTGAAGCATTTCTAAAGGGCTCCGCGAAGGAAGGAATCCGCGACAGAAGAGAAGGTGCGGCGGAGGGAGAGGGAAGGCGGCAGACGGAGGAGAGACAGCCCGGGTGTGCTGGACATCCAGGCGGCCGCACTGCTGCTGCCGCAAAGCCCTGCTGCGGACACATTTTCTAACAAACTCAACGAAAGCCCGGCCACTTTCTCCAGCTGGATGTTTGCCTTTCCCGTAGAGTTCACCATGGGACTGATGAAGGAGGACTGACACTTGGGGAGCCGTGAAGAAAACCTCGTTCTGTTGGAAAAGTAGCATAAAAAAAAAGAAGACCACCGTGCGTTTTAGAGCCGGGAGCCAGGGAGAGTGACAGCACCAGCAAAATGTCTGTCCCTGTAAGTATGTCAGCCCCGGGCCGAGGCTCGGGAAATACTTTTAGCCTACAGCCTGTCTTCGGTGTTTCATATCAGAGAGCATTCTTCTACACACTACAGCGAGATTCAGCACGTCGAAGCACACTGACAGCACACACCCAGTCACACACCAAGCACCACTCCAAATATTAACATGTCAACTTTCATATTAGCCTGTTTGTCATTAAAATATCTGCCTACTGTAATGAGTAGTGGAAACCAATTCTGAAAATGCACATTATATTGGAATACAGTGGAAGAAGCTAGCTACCATGCAGCTGTGCTCTGTAGTGAGTGGGCATTAGTCTGCCAGTTTTGTGAGTGAGTGCTCTTTGGTTTAAGGCCCCACACCGGGGCTATTCTCGGCAGGCCTGCTCTGTCAACACATTCAGACAGCTGATAATACTGTTTGTGTCTGTGTGAGTGTGTTTTGTAGGGATGGATTTATGTGTGTTGCCTTTTGCACGCACTCTCAGATGTTTTAGTGCAGCAGGCTGCTGCTGGAAAGGGTCTTGATGGAGCTTGTTGTGTTGTTCTTTATCACATTCCTGAGGATCTGTTTCACAAACTCTGCCTGGAGGGTCTAAAAGCAGGCTGTGTGTGTGTGTGTGTGTGTGTGTGTGTGTGTGTGTGTGTACTCAGCTACACCACAAATGGCAAAGGGCTTACATGTATTGCATTACTTTCATGATTAGCACAATAGTGACATTGTTAGTCAAATCTGATAGTAACTTATGATTCGCTGTCCTTCATCTCAACGGCTGAGCACCATATGTCTGGTCTCAGAGTTGACCTGTTGTGCTGTAACTGTGATGCTGTGTGCACAAGCAGATGTATACGCCTTAAAACACAGCTTTATTATGTCCAGAATCATTGCTAATACTACAGATTTTTCCAATGGGATTTCAAAGTGAATTCACAAGTGTCTGCACGTTTGCTCTTGCACTTTTTTGTTGCCGCAGGCTTCTAAAGCTTTCTTGGAATACGCTGTCAGTATTTGCAAAATTTAAAGGGCTCCTTTGTAAAAATGCACATACAGTTAGATATCACCTTTAACCAATCAAAGTTGGCATTTAATTCCAACATTAGAACAGAACTAGCCTATTATAGCTAACATGGCTTGTGCACTTAAATAACAAGTGAATCATCCACATATGAAATCTACGCATGATCAGTCACCATTGTGATTGCATTTATTCCACTATGCTGATAAGCTGACCAAAACGTCATGCACCCTTCACTATTAACACCACTATTATAACTGTATCATACGTGATGCAGTATGCTGTCCTTTGATTTTGTTGGCCTACTAAGCATTGGCCCCTCACCTGAGTAGTGAAGCCAGAGCTCAAGTGTTTTGATTTGTAGTTCTGATAATGGCCAGTAGATGCTGACTCTAAGAAAACACCAAATGTACTGAAATACATATTTAAAATTTCTTTTTTGAAATTACTCATGACTCATGTCTTCCTGCAACAACTCAACATCTCGTGTAGATTTCAGAGCGAGACTTTTCCTTGAGCGAGACTTTCAGATTCTGGTTAAACAAAAAAGGATCTTACTCTTTAACAAATGGTCTGTCTCTGTAGGGATCCTTTCCATAATGTTGTCAGACACTTTGAATAACAGTCTGAGTCTGTCAGTGGCTGAGGCATTTAGACCCCAAAATATGTAAAAATAGGGCCCATGTTTAAAAATACCAGAATTACCCTTTTAACAGGTATGTTTTGTGGTGTTTGGTTTATTGACAGCTGTGTCAGCCTATCACAGCCAGCTGTGATGGTTGCTGCTCTCTTATCAAAGCCTGGCTTTGAGAATTCTCTTTCAATTTGTCAGAGCACTGTACACTGTAGCAGAGTAGAATGGTCTCCTAAACAGCTGTTTGACTGATTATTCATGAAAAGAGAGCAGTGCTGTAGAGGACTTGTGCATGTGGCTCCTCTGCGTGGCTGCCATCATCTCTAGTGTATTAGTGGCTGTGTGGAGAAGTGTTTCCACCCACTGAGGTGCAGAGGCGGCGGCTGCTGCTGCTGTTCACCTTCTCTCTGTGGCAGGATGTGTTCTGATCTGCTAAACCTGGCAGCCACACATGGACCTGCTGCCTCCTGCTGTTTGATGAGACACACTGGAGATGGCTACTGATCTCAGATCTGGGTGTGTGTGCGCATAAAGCATGTGTGTGTTCCTGCCACAGAGGGGGGTGGGGGGATTGTGTCACACAAAGGCAGAACTTGTCATGGTGAAAGTAATGCCCTTAAAGTGTTTTGGATGTATTTAGTGTGTGTGTGTGTGTGTTCACTAAAAGAGAGACAGACAGCGGATTCCTCTTCAGTCAGTCAGCTCCCATCTTCTCTGACAGAAAAAGTCCTCAGCAGGGAGGCCACAAGTAGCTCTGTGTTCTCCAAAGTCTGGTACCAAATGTTCAACTGGGAGCTTCTCAAACTGTTTTTGTGAAATCTCAGTCAAAAGGTGTACTTTCCAGGATAACGTCAATGTTCCACCAGTCTCCTGATAACGGAACCATACTGGAGGTCATTTCTGAGAAATCTCTGAAAGCTTTTACCCATAACTCAGAAGTGATCCAAAAATCCAAATGGAATGAATTGACTCCATTTGTTCAATTTATCCAATGAGGTCTACACAGCTTAGCCTCCACCAATAGTTGTGTGGCAATCGATTATGAAGTGTACTGATAGGTCATTGAATTGGCCAAGAAATATGAGCGATGCCCTGATGAAGCATTTTGGAGCTGATACTGATCATTGACTTAATGTTATCAGAATCAGCTGATCTGATACTGATTGGTTCCTGTTCTTTGACATACTGTATCTTTGACAGTAAGCGTCTGCATTAGAGACCCTGTATATGTGTGTCTTTAATGTTTTTAGCCATACGAGTGGCATGGCTCTATGGATGGCAGTTGTTCGGTTGGCTGGTCCACCATCAACAACGTTTAGATGGATTGCCATGAAATTTTGATACACACATTCATGGTCATTTATGGTTTCCACAGGATGAACTGCAATAACTTTTCATCTAGCGCCACCTTCAGGTCAAAATTTCAGTGTGTCCATTACTTTGGTTTATGACCAAATACCTGCAGAACTAATGACATTCCCATCAGCCTCAGCTGTACTTTGTGTTTACTGCTAATTAGCAAATGTTAGCATGCTAACACGCTAAACTAAGCTGGTGAACATGGTATGTTAGCATGCTGACATTAGCATTTAGCTCAAAGCACCTCTGTGCCTAAGTAAGCTTCACAGAGCCACAAGCATGACTACAGACTCTTAGTCTTGATTTGGCAAAGACCAATTTTTGACCCCCAATCATGTCATTTGTAATGAATAGCAGCTAATAGTCAGCAAGTAGTGTTTTAAATTTGAACATTAAAAAAAATGCAGTTGTTAGTCATGTCCAGATGGAAATCTTCTGTAAAAGTAAACTTTAAACTATAGTAACCTTTGTGTGAGCCTAAAACTGCAGTGAAGCACTAATTAGCTAAAATCTACTGTGTATAATAATAAATTGTTTCATTTACTCTGATATAGGGCTACAACTAAAAATAGTTGCTGATTATTCTGCCACTTATTAATGGGAATGCTGATTCAGCATTCACACTATTGTTATCCTGTTCTTTATTTTTCTTATTCTTCTTCCGTACGTTTTTCGGTCGCCTACTCCTTCAGCATACTTTCAGCTACAGAAACCATTCAACTATCAAAATGTTCAGCTCTTTAAGGACATGTGTTTTCTTCTTTATACTTTTTAAAATATTAAGCTTTTTTTCAAATAAATTTTACAATGTAAGTCAATGGAGAACCCTCTTCAACTTGCTCTACTTTGTAACTGAAAGTATGCGGAAGCAGTAGCATTTCAGACTCCATTTAAACTTTAAACAGGTCACAAGATGTTCAGCTATTAAGCTATGATTCAGCTTTTTGATATCTTTTGCAGTTTTTGAAATATCACAATTTTATTATTTTCAGCCCTTCTGAGAGTTTTACAGTGGGGCAAAAAAGTATTTAGTCAGCCACCAATTGTGCAAGTTCTCCCACTTAAAAAGATGAGGGAGGCCTGTAATTTTCATCATAGGTACACTTCAACTATGAGAGACAGAATGGGGGGAAAGAATCCAGGAAATCACATTGTAGGATTTTTTATGAATTAATTGGTAAATTCCTCGGTAAAATAAGTATTTGGTCACCTACAAACAAGCAAGATTTCTGGCTCTCACAGACCTGTAACTTCTTCTTTAAGAGGCTCCTCTGTCCTCCACTCGTTACCTGTATTAATGGCACCTGTTTGAACTCGTTATTAGTATAAAAGACACCTGTCCACAACCTCAAACAGTCAGACTCCAAACTCCACTATGGCCAAGACCAAAGAGCTGTCAAAGGACACCAGAAACAAAATTGTAGACCTGCACCAGGCTGGGAAGACTGAATCTGCAATAGGTAAGCAGCTTGGTGTGAAGAAATCAACTGTGGGAGCAATTATTAGAAAATGGAAGACATACAAGACCACTGATAATCTCCCTCGATCTGGGGCTCCACGCAAGATCTCACCCCGTGGGGTCAAAATGATCACGAGAACGGTGAGCAAAAATCCCAGAACCACACGGGGGGACCTAGTGAATGACCTGCAGAGAGCTGGGACCAAAGTAACAAAGGCTACCATCAGTAACACACTACGCCGCCAGGGACTCAAATCCTGCAGTGCCAGACGTGTCCCCCTGCTTAAGCCAGTACATGTCCAGGCCCGTCTGAAGTTTGCTAGAGAGCATTTGGATGATCCAGAAGAGGATTGGGAGAATGTCA
>LKNJ01005021.1:4603-31265 GCA_002120245.1 Maccullochella peelii | reverse complement strand
TGCTGACCCCTGTCCACCGCTGAAAGCACCTACAATGGGCACGTGAGCATCAGCGTCTTGGTGCCAGATACCACAGCACACCTTCAGAGGTCTAGTGGAGTCCATGCCTCGATGTTTTGGTGGCAAAAGGGGGACCTACACAATATTAGGCAGGTGGTCATAATGTCATGGCTGATCCGTATATATTAGTGTGTTTCAATTTCTTCATTCTGAAAAAATATCACAGCTATAGAAGTTAACACTTCAGCTGATGTGTTACACTGTCAATCTGAATCGTAATTGCAGTTTCCGACTTCAGGCGTGTTTTAAAAGTGTGTGTGTGTGTGTGTGTGTGTGTGTGTGAGAGAGCCTGAGATTGTGTGTTTATGTGTCCTCAAAGTAAAAGAGTGAGAGTCTGCAACCTTGCAGACTGGAAAGATAAAATGAGCTGATGCTCCAGATGGGAACATTTATAACAAGATGAAAAGAGGGATTCTTTGAGTTTCTGTGTATGATGAATATTAATTACTACAGAGACTTGGAACCAAGAAACCTGACAATAAGACAGATATTTTGTTGTGATTAATGCCTCCTCTATAGAAAAACACCTCCTCACACGGCCTCTGCTACTCTTATCCTGGAAGACCGTCTGTAAGGAGAATGGATCCAGGCTGCTCCTCAGGAGAATTCATATTGTTCTCACATAATATAAATCAATACAGGACTCAGGGAGCTCCTGCATCACTAAATGGCTTTGTGGAAACTTGGCAAGAGAGGAGCCACAACTGTCCCAGGTGCTATATTCTTTACTGAATGTTGCACAGAAACTAAAATATTATACAGACACATAAAACCTGACAAATCATTACAAGAATGATCGTAGCCTACTGTTTGAAAACACCTTCACTTTATTTGGACAGTCTAGTCTTGATGCTATGACTGTGTTCACTCTTAAACCTGTAACCCTGACTCAGACATTTTATACTCTTTAGCAAAGCTAGTGTGGCTCTCGGGATGGTAATGTTTGGCAGTCCACCACTTTGGTCTGGACTGAAATATTTAACTATTGGCTGAATTATGATTACATTTTATACAGACATTGATGGTCCCCAGAGGATGAATCCTACTGAATTTGGTGTTCCCTTGACTTTTCCTCTAGAGCCACCAGCATGTTGATATTTAGTTTTTTAGTGAAATATTTCGACAGCTATTGGATGGATTTCAATGAAAGTTGGTACATGTCCCTCTCAGGTTGAATTGTAATCACCTTGGTGAGCCCTTAATGTTTCATCTAGCACCATCATCAGGTGAAAAATGTAATTAGCAAAATGCTAGCATCTTAACAAGCTAAACTAAGATGGTGGACATGTTAAACATTACACACTAAATGAAAGCATAGAGAGCCGATGTCCTGATGTCACTTCCTGTCTAGCTTCTGTAACTTAATACAATCATTCAGCATATCTTTCATCATGTTCCTGGGATTTACTGTCCATATTCTTAGACATATTGGCATCCATTGAGTACTTAAGTCATCATCTCAATTATCACTGTGAGCATGTTAGCATTCTGACGTTAGCCTTTAGCAGTAAGCATCTCTGTGGCCTCACAGAGCTGCTACCAGCTGTATGGACTCTTAGTCTTGTTAAATCTAATCTTGATTCAGACACTTCGAAATATCAGCATTACTAAAATGCTATTGTGATGTTTTCACTATGTTTGCCTAAAGGTGTTTAAAACCCTTGTAATGGGTATATTTTGTGTTGTATGCTTTGTGCATCCTGTGCTGTCACTGTCCTCCTTTCCACAGCAGACTTTATGTCCTCCAGGAATAGGCAGATATAGCCAATATGCTAAGCTCAGGGGTTTAGGTTGCAGGTCATTTCCCAGTGGGATCAGCCGGCTCCTGCAGAGGGCTTGTGATAAGAGTGGATATTGGAGGCTATGTAAACCTTGTTAAGCTGCCCTTCCCCTGTGCAGAAGGGTAATCCTAAACACCTGGGCTAGTTAACTGGGATTTGGTGGGATTAGGGACTCCATGAGGCATACCTGATCATGCTTCTGGTTAAATCCATTTCCATTCTTATCTTTTCCATTTTCCCTCTTTTATAATTCAAACTGAATCCAGCAGATACACAGCAGTTTAGTTACCTTTATACTGAGCTATTTTATCTCTGCCTATATCTGTTCTTCAGGGCTATGAGAACTAGTCAAGCATAAATGTGAATTGTTAGTCTAGTCCTGCTTTGATTGATTTTCATACTGTACATGGCATTTTAAAAGCTGAAATGTGTGTTTCTTTTTTTTTATCACAATGAAGGCTACTTGTTTTGTTTCTCCTTGTTCAAGATTTTATTGGTTTAGTTTGGCAATGTCGGTCTGTTGATTGTTCCACCACACTGGTTAAGACTGAAATATCAACTATTGCATAGATTACCGTGACATTTTGTACAGACATTCATAGTCCACAGAGGATGAATCCTACTGACTTTGGTGATCCCCTCTGCCTTCACCATGAGATTGACATTTTTTGTTTTATTAGAATATCTCAGCAACTCTTGATGGATTGCCATGGAGTTTGGTACAGATATTCATGGCGCCCAGAGAATGAATCTTAATGACTTTAACTCTCGTGCAACTTACAGAAGGCCAGACCCGAACTGGGGACATTGCAACTTAACCGCCCATGTGTTCCCTAAGACTTCATTTTTTTCCTTCAATTTGTTGTTCATGCCCTCATTAGAAGTTTGTTTTTCAAAATTTCATAACCCTCTTTTCAGAGACAAATTTCCAGTTGATCAGTTAAATGTTACTGCAACACAATCATTAAGTGGGTATTTACATGTAATTACAAAGAAAATACTTGTGTCCATAATCGTGGAACAAATGTTCTCGAAAATAACACCAATTTAACCAACTTTAACCTCACGATCATGGCAATATGATTTATATTAATTTTCACTGTTATTTTTGTGTTTCTTTGTATTTGGTCTTTTACTCTGAGTGGTCAAATGTAGCACACTCAAGGACATGGAGTTTCACATTCCAAAAATCTGTATTTTGTGGTATGATGCCATCATGAAGAAAGTTTCAGCTTCATCAACTAACCACCCCCTCCCTCTTTCCTCCTTTCTAGATGTGGACGAGTGTGCAGAGGCGCTTGACAACTGCAGCATCGATGCCATCTGCCAGAACACCCTTAAGTCATACAAATGTCTCTGCAAGTCAGGCTATAAAGGGGATGGCAAGCATTGTGAAGGTAAAAGCCTTGTTGGATTAATGCGCTCATTTTCACCTGTGGTTGGAGGCTCCCTTCTGTGGGAGCGCAGGGAGGATTTTTACAGTACATTGAAGTAAAAGCCACATTTCTCATGTTGATTTGCCTTATCTCTCTGAACGTAAGCCCTTGGGCCAGTGACAGGCTTAATAAGAGCTTCTGTCTCACTCAGCATAACTCATTAGTTTCAAGACTCTCCTGAAGAGGGAGGAGAGACGAAGGAGGGAGAGTGGCGGACGGAGGAAGAGGAAAGCCAGGTGCAGAGTGCTCCTTTGTGACAAGATGAAATGAAGCAGTAAATTTCCTACACATGTTAGAGGAGAGAATTAAGATAGTGGTTGAAATGGCAGTCAGAGGCCCTGCCAAGCAGTCAGGGATATTTCCACAGCCAGAGGAAGGCCTCGTAGACTGTCAGACACAAGTCTGTTTTTCTAGCCTTGTGCCCAAAGCCTCCGGATCATTATATCCCACAATTTTTATTAGTATTATTACAAAACCATATTTCACAATGTCATTCTTTTCTTTACTATTATTATTCTTTCATTTACTTGACTGAGTGTTTTTCATGGCCTTCTGCCTGTAGGTCATAAACGTTTGCTGAATCTATTGTAAAATATGTGCAAGGCTGGGTTTCCATTGAACTAAAGGTTTGCTGATGGCTTCTCAAGGCTGATGTACTGGTAAAATTCAAAAATCTAAAGCAGCATTCATAAAATAAGAAAGAAATACAAAGTGTTTTAGTAACTGGTGGTGAGGAGCATGCTGTCTGACTGCCTGTTGAATGTAACCCTGCACAAAAGGTTCTGAATGCAGTGCTGCACCAGGCTAGCACCCACCTAAAGAGGGCAACAGAAAGCATAAAGACAATGAAAAAGGAAAGCATTCTCATGTTTCCATGCTGGTTCCTCATTACCACTTAAACAGCTCCTCCACACTGCTTGTCTTTATAGTCCATGGTTCGGATTAGATTTTTAGTGATTTTAAGTCTTGGTTCAATGTAACCTGTAGCAATAGCTGAGATTTTATGAGTCCGTATGAGTTGAAGCACAAGCTTTTATCTTCAGGGGACGCTCCTGATTTGTCCTCTGATGTTAAAGGATAGGTTCACAATTTTTCAAGTCGGTCTTATAATAGTCAGGGGCCCCTATGGACATTGAAACAGGTTTTGCTTGCTGTAAGCATTCCTCCTGTGCACACTGGCCAGTGAAAAGATCCCTTCCTAATGTGCTTTCAATGTAAGTGATGCGCCTCGTTTTGTCCACAAAGTATCTGACGCTATGATTGATGACTATGCTTCAGCAGTCTGATTTACTCAAATCTTGTGGGTATCTTCCAAAGTCTTTTTCAGTATAAAGTTCACTCTGTGTGTTTCCCTGGGCAGTGTTTTGTTGTTGAGCTGCAGCGGACGGATAGTAACAAAAAGAGGGGATTTTTTTTTTCGGGTCTCTTTAATCTGTGAAGCTTTTCTGAGGCCAGTCTAAACCAGCAAAATATGACAGTGAACCTCAAAATGACCACCTAAAAACACACAGAGAAGTCTTGAAGGTCACTTGATTTGTTTTTTATTTTTTTAATCTTTCACTCTCATTTTAATTTTAATGACTTTATAAATTTGATTTCCAATTGTTTTTCATACTGGCGTTTGTTATTGTTGGTTTATTGCCCCTAAAACATTAGTTATCTTTTTCTACTTTAGAAAGAAATTATAATAAAGGTGATTTTTTTGTTTCTACTACTACTACAAAAAAAATATTGATGGAAAATTGATGGTTTTTATGATTTAGGTTGGTGGACTGTGAAAACACCAGGGACAACAATGGACATAAGTCCAGGAGCTTATCTTTCTATCCATTGAAAAGTCTGATTATATTGTATTTTATTATATTTTAGAATCTTGCCAGTAAACCAAACTGAAAACTGGTGTTCTGATTATTACATCTATTACACTTCAGCCTCAGAATTAAATTCATTTTTTAAATGTATGTGCTAGTCTAAAAGACAAATCCACATCTTGTAGATATAAAAGGACAAAACTTTGGAGTTGACTCAGGAGGACGTGGCAAACATCGAAAAGGAAAAAAAACAATTTCAAGGCTGTTGGAGGAAAATCGCATCACCCATGTGGTGGGTGTTTCAGGTTTAGAGAGGACTAGACAAGTGATTGTGTGCTGTGATCGGGGAATGACAGAGATGTGTGGGAAGTGGAGAAGCAGGGAGCAGCAGAGTGTTTCGTTGTTTCAGTCCCATCCCTCTGCTGTCAAGTCCAATTAAGCCCTGAGTGAGGTAGCCTCAAAGAGGAGCTGAACGACCGGGATCATCAGCCCTAAATGGGCCAGTAAGTGCTGAGTGGAAACGCGCTGTGTTCTCAATCCACCTTGTCTTGGTCTCCTCAGTATGGGGTCCTCAACCATCATCATAACCATAACAGACAACTCCACTCAGGCTGTCATACCAATCTGCAGTCTCTCTTTATCTTTCTGCCTCTGCTCCCATTTGTGTGTCACATTTCTTCGGTTTGAGCTACTAGAACTGATGAACTTTAGGTTTAGATCAATTTATCGGTCTGATGGTCAATATTCAGCTTTTATTAAGTATTGGCTACCAAGTCAGCCTATAATGTCAATTATGCCAGTACTAATTTAATGGAGATTCCTTTTTGATGGCGTACATACGCATGGAATAGTTTAATTTTCCATGACAACTTTATGTCCTTTTTTAATTCCAAGTGTGTTTTGTATAAATGGACATTTACATAAATACAGTGGTGGAAGAAGTCCTCAGATCTTTTACTCAAGTTAAATTACTTAAGTAAAATATCTCAGTACTTCTTGTACCAATACGACAGTGTAGAAATACTCTGTTACAAGTACAAGTCCTGCATTCAAAATTGTACTTACGTAAAATTACTTGGTATTAGCATCAAAATATACTTTAAGTACAAAAAGTAAAAGTACTCATTATGCAGATATTTGCCTCTGAACTGTATTGATAGTAGAAAATTGAAGTAAAAAGTTGTAGTACAGTACTTGAGTAAATGTACTTAGTTACTGGTCACATTTTGGGATGTTAAATATGGCATAAAATCTTGGCTTTCAGTATTAGGCTTTAAAAACAAAACAATATCAGCAAAGCTCTGGCATATGCCCAATTTACATCAGTAACAGGTGATCCATCTAATTACCACAGCTGTTGTCTCATCCCTGTTTACCTTATAAGAGCTCTTATGAAAGAGACGGAACAAAACAGATCATTTTTATTCTCTGTATTGCACCAAATGGACCTAACTGCACTCACAGCTTTTAAAGGAATATTTTTGACATTTTGAGAAATGTGATTATTTGCTGTTAGATGAGAAGATCGATACCGCTCTCATATCCGTACAGTAAATATACAGCTACAGCCAGCTGCTGGTTAGCTTAGCTTAGCATGAAGACTGGAAACAGCTTGCCTGGCTCTGTCCAAAAGTAACAAAGTCCATCTACCAGCACCTCTAAAGCTTGCAAGTTATATATATTATATTATATCTGGTTTGTTAAATCACTACAAAAATCATACAAAAAAAAACAATTTGTGGTTTTACAGGGGGGCTCTGTGTGGGACTATTTTTTTTTTTTTGTCCGGGAACAGTGACTTCCTGGAGCCTTGTCATCATCCTGAAATTGGTATGTAGGCAACCAGGAAGTCACTACACCACACACAACCCCCCAGTAAAACCCAAAGGGAATTCTTATGCTCTTGAATAGCATAGACCACAAGGTTCAAGTTAGTCTCAGTGAGCACATTGAGATTAATGACATTAATATTTTGGAGAAGAGGTTTAATAATGAAAACCTTAAGAGAACTACTGAACTACCCCAGTAGATGTTTTCAAACCACCGAGGTTAATTGGTACACAGCATGAATAACACCACATCAGTTGTTTCTCACTAATAAAGTGAAAGAGGTCTCCTTCACTATTAAGTATAGATCCCTCCCCTGTAATGAAGAAGTCTCAGTATCAGTATCAAGTACTGTCCTGATGTCAGACAGGAATATAGATTTTGAAAGTCCATAGAGCACCTGTTCGTTAACTGTCCACGTACTGAGAAATTCTGGAGAGCTTTGGAAAACTACTTGACAGAGAAACTGAGATTTCATTTCATTGTAAGTCTTTACATCATTCTTGGTAAATTCTGAGTGGTTCAGGTGAGATGCCTCAAGAAAAAGCCTTCGTTGAGGGTGTTTCTAACAGATATTGACACGTACCTCACCTCTGTCAGAAACTCAGAAAACAGAAAAGGTAGAAAATGCATGATATATTTCTATTTTTTAATCCCTATGTTTATCTGTTTAGTGATCTTTATTATTGTCTCTCATATATTATTATCAATGGGTTTTTTTGTGTTTTTTTCAGGATATAAGAAATAATTGATGTTTCAGGATTTACATTTGTCTTCTGGTTATTGTTGTCACGATACTGTTATGGCTGTCTGTTCTGCAAATTGTGCCATAAAAACCCCCACAAGGCCTTGTTTTTAAACTCTGGATTTTGTTCGGATTAAACTAATTGGATATAACGTGTTAATTAGTGCGCTTTAGAGGTGCTGGTAGACAAATTTTGTTACCTTTTGACAGAGCCAGGCTAGCGGTTTCCCCCACTTTTCAGTCTTTATGCTAAACTAAGCTAATTGGCTGCTGGCTGTAGCTACAAATTCAACAGACAGATATGAGAGTGGTAGCGATCTTCTCATCTAACTCTCAGCAAGAAAGTGAATAAGCGTATTTCCCAAAATGTCAAACTATTTCTTTAAGGCTGCTCCGACTTCCTGAAGTTTTGAAGGACCTGCTCTCACATCCTTGTGTATTTTCTCTCTGCAGATGTCGACGAGTGTGCAACTGAATACAATGGTGGCTGTGTCCATGAGTGCATCAACATCCCAGGAAATTACAGGTGCACATGCTATGATGGCTTCCGCTTGGCACATGATGGGCACAATTGTCTAGGTGAGTGTGTGCTGTTTTGTGAGCGTGTGTGTATGTGTGTGTCAAACAGATCTTTTCTTTGAATTTTCCACAGCTAACCTAATTATGCAGGAAAACGTTATATAAGGGTCTTTTGTCAGCAGAACGTACATTAAACTGCATGTGTCAAATTTCAAACTCGGTCTGACATAACCCATGTGGTTGCATAAATTCTTCCCTCTGTATGTCTAATGTCACATCATGGATGGTAATATATGTTTCAGGGCTGAATTGAGCTCTTATTAGACTGCTGCATTAGATATGAGCTATTTCCTCATTTCACATAGCAGGTAGTTTCCAAATGTGTTTTCACAAAAGAAAAAAGGAGACTTTTTTTTTTTTTTTAATAAGTCTGACGAAAAGGGGTGAATTTATGAAGAGCTTGACCCTGAGCTGGGAGCTCTGAGTGAGCCGTCAGCCAACTGTACTTTCCCATGGTTTAATATTTCACCAGTGTGCCATTCATATTAACCTCACAGAGAACGTATTGCGCTTAAAAGGTTATGAAATGAAGGTAAAAAACACTGCTCTTCCTGCTGCTGGGAGCAACTAAACATAGACACCATCCATCCATCCATCCACCCCCTCATTCTGTCTTTCTGTCTAGCTCCTTCTCCCCCATTCACCCATCCTACATTCCTTTGTTTTGTTTTGAAACCCCCAAGTCAGACCCTGCTACTCCTCAGAAATCATCTCCCTCTTGGTTACAACCTCAGCAATGATGCATTTCACTTGATATTGAAAGCCGGCTAACCCTTCGTAAGCTGCTGTGAGTTTGTTGTGGAGGAAAGTAACTGACGACTTGCTACAGTGGATTTCACACTCAGGTGAAGTGATGAAACTGAAACTTATCAGCACTTAACAATGATTCACTGCAAAAGGGCTCTTACCTGCGGGCACACAAGGCAAGACACTCATATCAATCCCACATTTACTTGACGAACTGCATTTAATGCTTGGATTAAGGTACACTGAAATGGAAAACACTCCCATCTTTAGATCGATCATAAGCCTGTTGTGACTTGACGATGCCCTCATGTCTCAAATTCTCTTTCTCTCACTCTTACTGTATTCGTCTCTTTCTCTTCTTCCCTCGCTCTGTCCTTTCCTTGCTCATGCGCTTGTATCTACAGTGTAAAGCAGGGCTATTTTCCGAGCCATTTAGCAACGGACGTTTAGCTGTGCGTGGATCATTTGCTGTGCCGTGGATCAGCTCCTTCCTTGCGTGCAGGTGTGTAATTGGTTGTGTTGCTCCTGCATCAAACAGAGTTGCATCCATCGATCCGTTTGATATCAGTTTTCATTGTGAAACGCACACGATCAAACACGGAGAGAGCTTTCAAGCTTATTTTTCCTCTGCCATGTCTTATTTTTTTTCCTGCAAATGACCTGTATGCAAGAGGGCAGAGATTTCTTGGGAAAATCTGTTTCAGAAATTCTCTTGAAGATATTGATCCAATTAATTATTGAATGAGTGAATATTTTTTTTAATCTCAGCCTGGCAAACAGGGAATAAGGACACACTGAATTGTATAAATGTAGTTGTCAAGTACAAATCCAACTCTTGCCCTGAGACCTGAAAGGACTCTAAAGACTTCTTTTTCTGGAGAATTTAACTCATTCTAATGCCTCCGCTCTGCTCTACTAAGGAAATAATCCTTAGCACAAACACATGAGAGGAGAAGAGGTATAGCCAAGGTTTCATGTTAAGGCCCCAGCTTCCTCTTCCAGGTTTAAGCTCCTTTTGGCCCCTGAGACAAAATTAGTCCCCTTGGCCCTGCAGTGGAAAGCCTAAGCAGCTGGTTCCCAGACGAGGTCAGACCCTCAGAGCCCTTATAGACCAGATGTGCCCAAGGCTGCAGAAGAGGTGATATTCACCTGATCCTCAAAAGTTCACACTGAGTTTAGAGTCTGAAATCTTTAAGGTGCTTCTCTTTGTTTTTCCACAAAGCTCCAGTGATTTTGTTTTATTTCCTCTGCTTTTCATGGTTACAGTGCAGTATAAACTCCAAGTGGTGCCCATAACTTCCTGCTGTAAGGCTTTTCTTTAGCCAGTAGGCACTGGCGTGTGTGTGTGTGTGTGTGTGTGTGTGTGTGTGTGTGTGTGTGTGAGACTGTCAGTTCAGGGACACGAGTTAGGCCAGCGCACACGCATCCCTGTCGATGTCTTCTTTGTTTGCTCGCTGCCGCACGAGCCACACGGCTCCTTGTAATTGGATGTGTTGGCAGCATAATGACATTGGGCGGTGGCAGAAGGCGGTGGAGCGTGAAGCAGAACGCTGCCTAGTGCACCTCACCGGGGACGCTCTGGTTTCTGAGGTTTCCCCTGTCTGCCCTACACCCCACAAAGATGTCAGGGAGTCAGCAAGGTGGAAGCAATGCAATATCACAGCATGCTGCTCCTGCCTGTGCGGAGTGAGATGTCACTCAGTGTATAATTTACGTCACAGGGAGCTATTGTCGAGAAGAAGTGAAGCATATAAGAACTTGATTACATCTTTTATAACTGTCATGACTGTTGTTTCGCAGAGGTAAGGGAGATATGGTATTTAATCACCACACCTCTTTCATGGCGAGGCTGTAAAGGATTTTTAGAGTCTTAGGAAAAACAGAGGAATCAATGTCACTTTAATCCAAAACACACATCCTCTTTAGAATGAAAACCAGATGCAGGAAGGCTATTAGTTCCCCACTGTAGCACCACCGTCCCCACATTTATGACCTATGTGTTTTGTTTGAGGTTCGCACAGAAACCCAAATACCCTCTTATCATTGCTAGTTCATTAAACTCTGTCAGGTAGCTTAATATCATAAGCATCTGCACAAATACTCCCTTTCTTTACAACCACAAATCACAGCATTTCACTCCTATCTGGAAATAAAAGACACAAATAGTTATTTCTTCTGCTCTCATAAAGTGGAAATGCCACAATCGCATGCAGCATGAGTGTGACTCACTGGGAGAAACAAAAGCAGGCTTGAAATAGACATTACAGATGCGCCACCATGCTGTAAAGGATAAGCTTTTGTCATTGCATTGTTTGCTTATATTCATGACACTCTGCTCTGTTAGTTGTACATGTTGTTGCCAGATAACTGATTTTGGGGGTCTTGGGCTCCACGCACGCAGCCTAACAGGCCATGTTCCTTTGATTCTATTGACCAACACTGATTTGGTTTGTATTGATTTAGCAGAGCTCAATTCCCTGTGCAATCTATAAGGAAATGAATGCCCTTTTACTTTAACCTTCCCCAAAGATGTAACATGATCTATAACAAAAAGCAATGTCATTACAGCTTTGAAATGGGCTTCTGAAGAACAGCTTTAAAGTAGCAACTAAGAAAAGGTCATGTCAGTTAACACTGTTCAGTGTTTTGCTAGTGGATGTAATTGTATAGTAACATTGTTTTTTTTTTGTTTTTTTTTGCCAATCACATTGAGAATCCCGTCAGAAAAAGCTTCATCTGTCATCTACCACAGAGTCTCTGAGTCGTCGCCTGGCCGAGCCTGTACCCCTGCGCTTGTAATCCTTTGGGATCCTGTTGCAAGGTTGGCTAATCAAACAGGAGGTTTCAGACTGATGTATTATTGACCAGGTCCTGATGGGAAAAAGTAGTCATCAAAGAGCGTCACGCTGATTTGCTCCACAGCCTTTACTATGCTCTTAAATGCATTCCTTTTAAGCGCATTGGCCACTCTTCCAAGGCAGTGATGATAACCTCCGCACCCTTCACTTTTGCGGAAAACATTTAATTCTAGCCTGGAAGAGGTGCTTTTAAATACCACCTTCTAACTCCTGAATATGTAGGATTGAGTCAGGGAAACTGCTGATCTGGTTAACTCCCTCTCCCATCAAACCCAGAGGAGTTCAGGATAGTAAAAACACTGCTGGGGCTTAGCACCAACTCTTCTCACTTCCCCGCTGCAGATGCAAATACCCCGCTGTCTCCCCAGTTAGCAGTCACTTTGCTTTTGTTGTGACATGCACGGATTGGGTTTGGACAGGAGAGTCTCTCCACAGTTCAGAGGAGAGGAGCTGGAGTGATGAGTTAAAGGACGGATTTAAGATTGGTGTATTAGCTGGCTCCTGAAGACTATATCAACACACTCTCTCTCTCTTCTCTCTCAGGATTGTTCAGTCCCATCCACCATGAAATGAACACTTCCAGCTGAGCCCACTGGCAGGGCTTTGGGGGAAACTCAAGCCTGAGATTGGGCTTAGGGATGTAAGCATGAAGCAGACTGGGAGCCGTCAGACGTCAGCGCAGGGCCTCTTGTCTCCTTGGCATAAGGCTGTCCACCCAAACACTTATCCTGGGGTTTTGTTTTTAAAATACTTCCAGACTTGTTTTGGAGGAGCAGAGAAATACCATTTAGCATGATCTTAGCTCATAGTTTTTCATTTAGGAAAGAACTCAGCGAGAGACTGGACGTGCAATCTAAGTCTGTGCTTATTTACCAAAAGGGTTACCTGGGAGACAGGCCCAAAATTGAACAAGTCTGAGTTCAATCAAAGCTGTATTAGTTTTGTTTATGTAATAGCATAAAAATCAACCCTCGCTGCTGATTTCAGAATGAAACGCTACAGTAAACAGAGATTTTATTCATGTTTGCTTAGCAGATGTGAATCACTTAGCTGTATTAGACACAATGGGTCAGGCAGACAGGAAGTGCTGGAACTAATTCATTGTTCAAAGCTAAATACTGCAAGTGTCTTAATGCATCAACAAATAGTCACCCATTCTTATGTGATTTAAGAGAGTGTGTGTTCTGCAGATGAAAGATCAGGACTTCCTGCAACATATCAATTTATACGTCCTCAGCTGACGTGTGTTAGACTGAGGCCGAATGTTTGTTTAACACAAAGCCAGTTTCAGCGTCTGTGCACTCGGGTGTCCTCTCAGGCCGGGTTCAAACCTGGCGCCTTCGTCGTTGTTCATTCAAGTGGGTGAAGAAATGTGCTGTGTCACTGAACTCCAGAAGCAACGGAGAAAAAGGGGAAATCCTGTAATCCCGTTTAAAATAAGAAAGGATCTTGTTTTAATTAGAGCTGGCTGTTTATGTGCCACTCCTTCCTCACTGGTGCCTGTTCATCTACCAGAGCAGTGCGGTCAGCCCCTGCAGTCCACCAGCTGTTTTGCTGCCTGTCGCTGCACATGGCTCCGATTTGCTGCCTTATTAAAGAGTGTGTGCCTCTTCAACTCCTGTAAATGAAATGCCCAAAGAGGCCAGTGTCTGTCCACTCACCTCCTTGTCTCTGGTCTGTCTAGACCACAGAGACCGACAGAAGCCAAGCAGTGGGATGGATGCATGGACAGCTTTGATGACTGACAGCAGTAGTTTTTCACCCACTCTCTCTGCAAAAAAAAAAGGAAAAAACTCTGGGTCAGTAATAAATGCCCCCAAAGTCGCTGAACCTTTAAGAGCAGAGCAAAAGAGTTGAGTGTTTCTCCAAAATAAGGGTTCAGGAGTTTCTGTAAGGCAACCACCATGTTTACATGGCTCTAAAGCTCTGCGCAAGGCCAAATGTTATATATACAGTCAAGGCTATCTGAGAAACCAGCGGACATGGCCTCTGCAAACACAACCAATCTCTTAATCTCTCTTCGTTTGAACCCTTTCTTGTCCCCCCGAGTGAAGCAGGGATAGAGCAGAGACATGTCTCATTTTTCAGAAGTGAGGCAGCCCTTTTAACTTGATTAAGACGTTTTTTTTTTCTTTCCACCCTCTCAAGAGACATTTTAAAAAATGTTTTAAGTCCAAATAACATGAGCACTTCTCCTGGCCATGCCAGAACCCCTTTCCGCTTGGAAATATTTGCTTTGGACGCCAGCCTTGCCCAGCACACAACACAGGCAATTATGGGAGCTATTTAAACAGGAGAGATCTACTGACAGGCGACGCCTCATTTGGAGGGATGAAGGAATCAGGAAATGAAACCTTCATGGATGCGCTGAGGGTATGGAAAGAGAATTCCCCCAGGACCTCTGAGGCTGGTTGCATTTCTCATGGGCATTTTGTGCATGCGTTGAGTACTGTTGCATTTGTGTAGCCTTTACATGTTTGACTTTTTGGGGGGGGGTGAAAGAGAGAGAGAGAAGGAGAGAGAAAGAGAGGGACTTTGTGTTAGGATGTTTTCCCATATGAGTTGTGGAGTTTGGGTTTTTGGTGCCTGCTAACAGTTTATCTGCAAAGGTGCAGCTGTAGGTTGTTGGCAGCTTCAGTCAGCTCAAAGGTCTCCTCTCTGTTGCTGCCACTTTCATGATGGCGAGATGAGACCATGAGGTCAACACCAAGGCAGCCACACAGTTGAATGAAAAGCTGCCCAACAATTTTTTTCTAAACGGTCCTCCTTTTACTCTGACTTAAAGTCTAAATGTTAACTTTACTGAGAAGTTTTTTTTCTGTGATTGCACTGATTCACCTGCCTGCAGAGTGATGCTTTTCCCACTGACCTCAACTGACACGACGTATTGTTTTTAGAGGAAAGAGACCGTTGTGGTGATGTAATGTGAGACATGGCAAGCCGAAGAGGGTCATGAGTGCTACCTGCCACTGACCTACTTATCAACTCCTTGCCAGGTCTTGCCAGGTGCCACTTTGTGAGTGCAGTATGGGTGTGTTTGTGCATTTGGTGAATCCACATGTCTGTGTGGAGAAAGAAGAGGACAGAGTGAAGTTTAATTTCTAACTCTGCCGGGCTCCCCAGAAAGGAAACTTAATCTAGAGGCCTTCTCAGACTGGACAAATAGACAGTAAATTAGTTTCGCATGACGGTTTATTAAAAAAAAAGTCTTGTGTATACAGTGGATTATTGATGCATTGAGCAGAGGAGTGGATAAGGTTCCAGTGTGGTTGGTAGTGAGGGACAGAGCCCAGGTCTCCGGGGGAAGAGGGAATATGTAGCGTCACCTCCAGAGCCACAGTGCAGTCACGCACAGGGGAGGCCAGGGACCGCTAAGCTCTGCAGCACACAAGACCAATAAAAGCAGCAAAAATAAAAATGACATTGTGCAAGATCTTTCATTTTGAATCAAAAGATTTATAGATGTTCCACCGCTGTTCATTTGTTTCTTTTGTCAAGTCACACAATGACTTTTTGGGGGGGGGGGGAGTTTAGTAGTGTAAAAGTTTAGGAGAGAACAGCTAGAAGTGCACAATTCATTATCAGTGGAAATGAAGTCAGCAACTCTGGTTTGTGGTCAGTTTCTCTTTCTTGCCCTGTGGCAGGACAAGGCCTCAGGCGACACCTTTGTAAATGCTCTGCCTTTGTATGCACTTGAGGTGGATTCACATGATTGCCTGTTACCCCCCTGCCCCCTCGTACTCTCTCCTCTTTCCATCTCTACCCCCCCCTTTCCTCCCTCTCCCCGCATTCCTCCCGTCATGGGGCTGACAGACACTCGTCATCAGCAGGTACTCTGGCCCAGGTGGATCAGGTTTCCCCCTTGCCAGGAGATTGTGCTTCATGTGCATTTTTATGGCTTAGTGCTGCACAGTTGGAGGTTTTCAGTGCAGCTCTGGTGTGCTGCCATGTCAGATAACCATTAAGACAGACACGGCCTTCTCAGACAGCTTAAGACAAATTCCTCTGGCTTTTCATTCATTTTGTGTGACAGCTTCTGTGGTTGTACTTTATTATGGAAGTGAGTAGTTTCTAAATCATTTTCTAAAACATTTAAATATGTAAAACATTTTTAAATAAATATAATAAATAAACGTATTCACTTATGCCAGGAGGGAAAATGTTTTTGAATCAAATTTTTTTCTGTCAGATAGTCAAAAAGAATACAACAGGTTTTTATAAATTATATTATCATATCCAGTGGTGGAAATTAACTAAATACATTTATTCAAGTATATGTAGTATTCAATACTATACTTAAGTACAGATTTAAGGTACTTGTGAGGTACTTGAGTATTTCCATTCCATGCTACTATAGTATATACTATACTACTACTACTTTTCAGACACAAAAAATTGTACTTTTTACTCCACTACATTTATTTGACAGTTTAAGTTACTAATTACTTTACAGATTAAGATTTTACATGCAAAACATATAATGAATTTATAGATTAAACTACACAACATTATATAAAGTAGTTTACAACAGTAAAATGCTGCTGTAATAATACCAGTAATGATAATTCAATAATATAAGATATAATGGTATAATACACCTTCAAGGGCCATTTTTCTGAATTATGAGTACTTGTGATACTTTAAGTACATTTTGTTAATAATACTTAAGTGACATTTCAATGCAGGACTTTTACTTGTATTTTTGTATTGCTACTTTTACTTAAGTAAAGGATCTGAATACTTCCTCCACCACTGGTCATATCACATAAAAAATACTGCCTTAACATCCAAAACAAAGTTCTTTCAGAAGTACTGTTGGTTCAGAAGCTCTTTTACTTCATATTTTTTTACACATAAACAATCACTTTTGCTCTACTTACTAAGTTATTATGCTTCTAAATGGATGCAATACTGTGTGTGTGTTCCTACCATTTCTGATGTATGATTTACAGCTACTTGTCCATTAAATGGGTCGTGATTTGATTCCAGACAACCTTCAGACAAACTGTAATCTGTCTAGTATTTGTTCTGTCTTGAAATGATCTTATTCATTTTGTTTTGTGCGTCTGTCTCACGGCAGATGTGGATGAGTGCTCAGAAGGCAACGGAGGATGCCAACAGATTTGTGTCAACATGATGGGCAGCTACGAGTGCCGCTGCAGAGAAGGCTTCCTCCTGAGTGACAACCAGCATACCTGTATCCAAAGGCCTAAAGGTTAATCATGCACACACACACAAACACAAACTGGCAGGTTACATGTTGTTCAGCAATTGTGCATTTGACCTTAGGTTGGATATTACCGTATGTGTTGAAAGCTCATTATTTTAAGTAACATTTGAAATGTTCAGGGCCAGGCATTTTTGAATAATATGATGAGCTGTGCCGATTCAAACTGAGAATGGGATCGGCCCTAACAGGCCTAAATGAAAGATGAGCAAAGGTAAGTGTCTCCAGTCTGACGGGGCGGGAAAAAAAAAGAAGGCCGGGGATAAATCTCTTTTTGTTTTCTTCCCACCCTTTCAAATTGAACCAATCTAGTGCTTGGCAGCATTTTAAGGTATCAGTGGTATAAGAGTGGCCTGTGGGGGACTGTGAGCAGAGAAAACAATTAAAGGTGTAGCCTGGGGCAGACACACCTCTTGTTTATGGAGCATTCCTGTGGGATGGAGACGTGACAGGAGAAGGTACAGAGCCAACCTGCTCTGAGGCTTACTCATCAGACACAGGAGCACTGCAGGCATACGCACATTTATAATGTCACAGCTGTATTTAAAGCAAAGTAAGGTGTCAGGAAAATGTCTCTGTTATGCATATTGTCTATATATTTTATTTATTTTTTTTTGCTGAAAGTTTTTAAATTAGGAATTGTACAACAGTTGCTGTATGTGGCTAAATTGCAGGTAAGGTAAGATTGTTGAATTACAGAGTGTGCTGGTTTAGGTCTGTTTTATTTGGACTGTTGTTCTAGTTTCAGCCTTTTCATTCCTAGTGCCAAAGATATTTTTGATGGAAGTACAAAGACAAAATTTGCTTCACTTAAGAGATATTTTCCTGATGAATCATCATGTACACACTAAAGACCAACCTATAATACTAAAATTCTAATTATTTTAAACAATACTGATACTACAGCATATTTTTCTGTTTTTCAAAGGAGGATAGAGCCGTTTCTGGACATATCTGAGGAAATGGGGTCGGGCCTCTGGGTGGGCGTTTCTCATGGCAACAGTTGACTGACTGGTGTGCTGTTGACTGGAGCATGTCAAAACCCTACAAATTATGATACAAGATATTATGTCCCCTTCATCAAGCCCACATAGCGTTAGCTAACTGTTAGTAATTTAAATTGTCTGTCGCTTTCTATAACATTAAACAGGCAAGCTAGGCTACCTAGCTGCCACTTGGAAAGTATAAGCCAGTTAGCCTACCTTGTTAACATTAGCACTGCAGCCCGCTAGACATTACTTTTCTTCTATGTTACCCTGCATTCATGTGGTGTCAGAATAATTGGAAAAATGAGTTCCTGACTCGGAAAATTCACATGAATGCCCCCTCAAGTCGGAACAACAACTCGGAAAGTCGGCGAAAATTTTGGTACGTGACTTGCCCCACTTGGCAAAAGTTGACGTCCTATACGCAGAAACGTTGGCGGATGAAAGTAAATGTTTGGTTGATAATAAGAAAATTTTTATTTATTTACGTATTGCATATAAATTTTTTGCTCATGTATTTTGTAATATGGTAGGCCCTATTAGTTGACATTCACCATATTGACACGGCAGCCATCTTCCTCTGACGTCATGTTCAGGGTGGGAATGGGTGTGACGCTTGCACTGTCAAGTAGCTTAAATCCTGTGCGAGAATGGTGAGATGGTCAAAAAACTTGACTTGTTTACCATCACTTTTCTTTGACCAAATTGGTAAATGGGCGGATGAATTAGCCAGGATCCCCCGAAAGGATTTAAAAAAGGATACAGCAACTGGATTGAAGCTTACATCCACACACTTGGAACACACTTTTGTGTTGGATGTAATCTATATGAACATTACACAGAAATATGTGTTCCAGTGAGCATAATGTCACATAATGTTACTGACTTAACCAGAACATTTCTGAGGTCGGGTGACAAGACAGCAAGACGGTTAACAGTTAAGCTTGATTACATCCAGTGTGTTTTACTTTCAGGCTTAAATAAATGTGTCCAAGATGTGCATTATACACCTTTCCTATCGTAACGCTAACACTATCAAACGGTACGTTAATGTTAACTAGGAAGTGGTTGAATGCTAACGTTAGCTGATGGGTTATCAAATGTTGTCTTTACCTTGAAATATAGCCCAATGTCCCTCTGGATTTTCACTATCTATTGTCTTCTCAGTTGCTGATCAATCGGGAAGTGGTAAAATTCTCACAGCTTTATATGACTTGCAACCTGGAACACAGCAATATGACGTTATCTTTTCCATTACAGTATTTGAGCTTCCCACCCTGAGTGTGACGTCAGAGGAAAATGGCCGCCGTGTGAATATGGTGTGTTGTTAGTTGCTGTCCACGTAGAGTGACCTAGATTAGTTAGAAAAGTTATTTATCAGCATCAACCCTGATAACAAGTCGGGTAAAGCAATACTTCACTGGTTTTAGGGAATGTACTCGTGAAGCAAAAAGTCTGGGACTCTCAGCCAACCCATCACCCAGAAACCGCTATCAACGTGTTGTTTAAACGCTCTGAGCAGTAAAACACAACACGTCTTCTTTGTAGTGTCCATTTTGTTTTCACATTATGACTTAAAAGCTCATGAACACACCAAGGTCAAAAGAATGAGTTCCCAACTCAGGAAATGGGACCATCCAAGGAGCACGTGAATGCAGCATTATTTCACCATGCACACTCAGTTTGTCACACGTTAAAGGAGGGTGGACTAGCTAGCGTTAGCTGTCTCTATTTGTGATTACAGCAAATGACCAGATGTGTCCAAACTCACTGCAACAGCTATTTCTTTAACCTCCGTATGTTACTCTGTAGTTTAAACCACAACAAGTCTGTTTTATTTAAATAGCCAAGTATCGCAAATTTTGCTCAAGGTGCTTTACAATCTGTACAGCATACAACTCCCTTTATCTTTAGACTCCTGATTACAGTAACATACAGAGTCTCAGTCTAACAAAGGGATTATTCAAATCACAGATGGGACTAAGCATCGGTTAATAACATCGGCTCCCAGTTGGTTAATTACATCTGGGTCCATTTGAACATGAAGTGATGTGACAAACTATTTTTTGTGCCTGCCCACACAGATGTTCAACCAATCAAATTACAAAACATTGTTGGAAAACACTGATGTAGGGGACGCTATCACTGTTGAACAATAGATTTTTTTTTTTCTGTTTGGTAATTACAATTTTGACCAATTAAGTCAAAAACAAAGTCAAAACAAGTGCCACTGATTTCTTAGCAAATCTGAATTTTTATTTCAGTTCGACATATTCTGCTGCTGGAGATTTAGGTCATTTGGATTTTGACTCCAAAATAGTAATATCCTTGAAATTGTTCCCTGTGCCGTTCTGTGTTGTGTACATTTGTCACAATGTACGATGCCTCTGTTCTTTGTTGGGTAGATTTCTCCATAGCTCAGAAAAGCAACATTAGAGAAAATGAACAGCTGTTATTGCTATCACAAAGCACATTTTTTCAAGGAGTAATTATCCAGCTGTCAGCAGATTTCTCAGCTCCGCCAGTTTGGCTGGGACTGTGTTGTAGATCTTTTGGATCCCGGGGGTTTGCAGCACTACTCATTCAGAAAGCCCTGACAGCATGTACAGCAGGATCCGAGTGTCTCTTTATCTCTGCCCTGCTTGTCTCTCCTCTGTCTTTTGTAAGATAACTGCTTGTGCTGGGAGTCATTAGACTGTGATGTTCCTAAGTCCCCTGGATGGTGAACTGAGGATCTTGGAAGTCTGGTTTATGAGATCAGTTTGGCCTGGTGAACTGTCCGTGTTTGCATTTCATAAACGCAGTGTTATTTGAGTGGAGTGAAAAGCTGGATCATGTGTTTCAAAGCACTACTACTATATCAGTGCTGTCAGAAGCAGACCATGAGCACCGGTCCGGTCTCGCCAAGCTCCCCGTCTCTCTTTCACCTCCTCTCTCCTCTTTCTTTCCTGATAAAATCCCATCAGTTCCTGTCTCGAGCTTCCATTTTCATATTCATTTTGTCTTCTTGCTTCCAGATGAGATCCATTTGGATCAAGAGATTAAAGCTGCCATAAATCTACAAACTTCCTTCACTCATCAGATTTCCGCCCCGTCATTGTTTCATTATTTTTGAAAGACTAACAGACAGAACAACTTCTCAGCTGCTTATTATTACTGCTCTTATTACAGCAGTGTCTGTCTGAAGGAAAATGGAAGTAGTGAGGAAGTGGCTCGCCGAGTTATTGGACAATAAACCTGCAGAATTGTTGCAAATATAACTGAAAAATCATGCACAAGTGACTCGGGGAAAAAAAATCATTGGGAAAATTAAAACTGATCTAATCTCCCTGACGAGTCGGTTTAAATGCAACCCTCCATCCATTCTGCCAACGCTCCTCTTTAAAGAGCAAAGCCTGGGGTGCAGTTTGCTCATGAGCTTTATTGTTCTCATTAAAAAGACATCAGCTTTCCATTTCTTTCATTAATGGGTCAGGTGTTCCCCGGGCAACTTCTGCGAGTCTTTCTGGGGGACAGTGGAGGGCTGGTCACTGCAGTGTATGGCGCTAACGGTCTGTTTCCCCTGCTGGTAGGAAACCCTTGTTATCAGTGTGCCTGTGCCAATTAGGCAGCAGGGGTCTGCCAGCCTCTCAGCTAATGACAAGGCTGCTGCTGGCCCATCTCTTATTAGACCTGCCTCTGCCCCCCTGAACAGGAATAACTCAGGCCAAATGAAGGCTCCATCGTCTAGCTGGACAAAATGTAACAGTTCATTTATTCTCCCCAAACATTTCTCCCAGTCAAGAAATGAAGCCTTTGAAAGGCCAGCCAAGGTGCTTAGTGGTTGATAGGAATGCCATTTAGGTCAAGAGGGTTCCACTTCTTTGCGTTTGATTTATTGTCTCTTTTATATAGGAGGATAACAGGCACGTACTATACGTTAGTGAGACGCGATCCAGCATATTGCTATTCTGGAATTTCAGGCTCAGTCAACCCACACATCCATAATTTTAGTCCTGTACATTTCTGAATATCCGTTAGGGCAGTTACCTTAAGTGTGCACTGATGGCCTGTTATGTAAGTCACATGTAGTAACTTTTGCATTCAGTCCTATTGTCTTCAGGTAAAAATACACAAAATATGATTTTGATTATGAAAATATGATTTGAAAGTCAAACCATCCACTCTGCAGAATTCATTGCGAGGACAGTAGCAGCTGAGCAAGTGAGATGTAACTTTTAACAAGAAGTTGAGTCCTCTGCATCAAACTTCCTGTCACTCTGCCAGTCAGTATGGTGTAAGTGTGACTGGCATTGAGTGGGAAGCTGCGGAATAGCTGCAAGGAGTCTGAAAGCTCACACCAGCATTGTTGTTTTTTATCAATCACCTGACTGTAGATACAAGCATTGCTCTTTTTCTCTACAGTAGGCCTTGTCTTTCCAGGAAATGTTTACTTTGTCAATGAGAACCTATTCCTGTGTTTACAACTTTCATTGGATGGACATAATCATACACACACACAAGTACACAACTCAGTAATTTTCAATTTAATCCTGCTGCAGGCACATTCAGACACGTTCTGTTATGACATTTAGATGCAGACCATGGCATGTTGACTTCAGGATATGTGTTTTCTGTGCTGGCCTGAGCTGCAGCAGTGCAAGGAATTTTCCAATAAATGTGATCAAATCCATAATAAATTGTTGCATAATATTCTCAGTTAGTTATGCTCTCCAACCATGACATTCCTGCTGTATTAAATCAGACACAGGGTCATTGGACCTGGTTTTGCTGTTGTTTTTTCTTATCGTAAATGGATAAAATAAGCTTCTTTCATTGCAATGTAATAGACTATTGTACATTTTAATTTCATGAAGTAATGCACTGGTAAAGGGCCAGTTTCCATCATTCCAATAATGTAATGTTTAAAATTGGAAAGTCAAATATATGACTATTTGTATTTGTGAAAGTAAATTTTATGGGTTTTTATGTACGTTCATGTCTTGTGCTGTGTGGTTGTCCTACTGTGCAGGAGCTGACATGGTTCTTACATGTTCACCCTGTTGGTTCTCAGCAGGCCTGCCTGCCTGTCTGTGCATTGGCCACAGAACTGTTTTTACAAGTGCAGAAGTCACTGCTCCATTGCTCTGCAGCCCAACCGTATAACCAGGCTCTTTTCCTATTCTGGGGAAGTGGAGCGAAGAGAACGCCTCGTGCTCCCATTGCTACCTATTAAGTGTCTCCCGTTAGTACAGCAGCAGAGACGAAGACGGACGGACGGACTTTGTCCAGACTTTACCAAGCCCCGTGACCCCACCCCCTTTCACCCACACCCTTGAAGAAATATACATCAGTGGCTTGGGCTTTAGCAAATGTTGGCTGCCTTGCCACTGAATTCTCCATACCTCATTTGAGACGGGCATCCCTTTTGCTCGTGGGTTTCTTGAAGGCCATCTCTAAGCTGGCCAGCCCAGCATGCTGCTGCGGACTGCCAAGTGCCAGTGGGGTTTTTCCACTAACACTTGGCTGTCATGGCTTTAACCAGTGGGCCAGACTGAGCTCTGCAGACACAGATGCCTTCTTCAGCTGCCTTTCCCCTTGATTTTGGAAAGAATGTGGCTCTATAATAAAACACTGTATCTCAAACTTTGTATCTCTTTATTAAAGAAAGCTCTGCTGTAATCTGCTGCTGTGTTGACTGCTCTGTTGGGTGGATGCCTGGCTCCTTTGGGACTGCACAGTGAGGTGACCTTGATAGAATGAGAGGAGGAGTGAAGGACAGTGGCATGTCCCCAGCAGGTGCTGCACAACTGTCTGTGACACAGATGGGCAGACGCAATATGCATACATTATGCAAATACACCTGTGTGTCAATGCATATACATACATTAATGAAAGTATGCATAACCACACACACACATTTGTATACCAATGCCCTTACACACTGTACAGAAGAAATTCTCAAGAGTCTTTTATAAGCATATCTACTCTATTCTTGTCTATTTTACCAGAAGTAATCACTTAAAGTGTATCTCAACTGTACACCAGTTTAGATTATTTAGAATGCTTGGCTTGTTTTGGAGCATATAGTAACTGTATGTGCTTTGTTTCAATCTCAGGAGCACAATATACTAATAAAAGTCCTACATTAAGCACTCTGGCAGTGACACGTATCCGTCCAGAATGCTCTCTGCTGCCTTTTCCATCCTCCGATTCTTTCAGTGGCTCCTCTCGGAGAAAAGAGAGTGAAATGAGCAGCCTCAACAAGGCCTTGGGGAGCTGGAGAAAATCGGGGCTCGCACAACAGACCAAACAGTAGCACTTGGATGGATACTCTCTGCTCTCTATGAACAGAGTCGGAGGGGAAGAGTTACTTCCTTGACCCGGCTGGCTGCCCCGTTGCTCTGTCTGACCATCTGCTTCTCAGCTCAGCCCAACCCAATCCGGTTTAGCTCCTTTCCCATTCTCCTTTTCATGCGCTGACATTTTTATCCTCCTATTAAAACTTTTAAGGGCCCATTATCTAAGAGGAAGGAATGTTGCTTTAATAGTGTGGTGGCTCCGTGCTTAGGCCCCTTCTTTTCAGATTGTAACCAACCAACACTAGCTAGATGCTTAATGTTCTCCAGCCAGCCTCGCGCAAAGAGGGGACCGTCTCCCCTCTGAGACATATGACAGCAGCTCAGCGCGGACCATGAGCCCTCTTTTCACTGCCCCAAGCACTCAGAGCAGACTATAAACCCTTGGCATGCCTTCCACTACTTCAGCCCCATTGTTTCAGTCTCTCCACTACATGTTTCTCAGCTCGCAGCGCTGTGGTGAAGAACTTGTGGCCTCCTTGGATCTTTTGTTCGAGGATCACAGGAGTCGGCATCTTAGCTGGAGCACCCATGTTAACTTTTCTTCTTTTGCACGGTTCCTCATGTCACGTTATAACTCATGCCCTGCTGTTGAAAGTTTACCGTTTGTTTTCTTGGTAGGCAGGTTTTAGCTCAGAGGGATACTCAGATAGAGCCTGAAGCTCCTGTGCATCATGCGTGGTCCACCAGAATCCTTTTTTTTCATGATACAGATGTTTTTACTGTGTCAGAAGATATAGTTTCAGTAGCTTTTTGCAGTATAGTAAGAGCTGGTTTGGTTCTGAGAGTTTTGAGAAACAGCTTGTTCATTCGTTGCTCACAAGCTATAGAGTTTAAATTGCCAGCCACTGGGAAAGATAGTGATTTCAGCTCCAATCAATCTCCCCACACAGCTCTCTATTTAGACTGACTTGCCCACAGGAGTTGCCGTCATCAGTAAATCTTTATGTACTTTCGCTTTTTTTTCTTTCTGTTGTCCTACCCTGCTGGTTTTCAGAAAGGCAGCTGTGTGATGCACTTAATGCCATGTCCTGCAGGCGCTGTGGCTGATCTCACATATTAAGTTTGAAGGTCCACTGACTCAATGACAGACAAATTGATTCTGCGTCAAGAGACCGAAAAAAATAATTTACTGTGGTCACTTTATCCCCGAGGACCATTCTGTTGTTTCTTTAGGTAAGAATAGAAACAGTAAGCACTGGAAATTTAGCATGCTCAACAAGATCCTAATGGGTCACCAGCTCCTAAAATAAGTCTTGTGTAAGTGTATGTGCTATCATGCTGTCTTCTTAAAGGCCCAGAATTTCTATCAACTTGATTGAGAAAATACATTTTATGCCAAAGTAGGTTATTTCACATGTTTTTCTTTTTATCACTATGCTCTGCTCATTGATTTTTTTTTAATTGTTAAACTCTTAACTAGCTTTTTAACTTTGATTGTTGCTTATTTAGTCATGGATATTTAATGTTACAGAGAAATACTTTTAAGGTTTAAGATTTGATGCAAAGTTTTCAGGGGCTTTAATGATTATTTTATTTATAAAAAATAATAAAAAGAAATTTGATTTCTTGCTACAAATGCATCACGTCACTCTTGGCATGCAATTAAATGCTCTACAAAGACAATTACTGTTCATACAAAACTGATATCTGGATCTATAAAAGAAATAGTTTGATATTTTGGGAAATACGCTTATTCTCTTTCTGTACAGTAAATATGAAGCTACAGCCAGGACACGTTAGCTTAGAGCTTAGCTTAGCATGAGGACTGGAAACAAGGGGGAAATGGCTAGTCTGGTTGTGATCAAAGGTAACAAAATCCACCTACCAGCACCTCTAAAGCTCATTAATTAACATATTACATCTCGTTTGTTTAATCTGCAAGGCTTTGTATGGATTTATGGTAAGCTACAGTTGATTACAAAATTCTTTTAAATAGACTGAGGAATCACATTGGACTGTCATGTACTGTTTTTAACTGGTTTTCCTCTTCCTCTTCATCTTTCTGGCAGAAAGTTCTTTGTTGCAATTGACGATAACTTCTCCAAAACCTCCAAAATAACCTGTGGGGTTCCCCAAGGATCGATTTTAGGGCCACTTCTTTTTAACCTATACACGTTACCCCTCGGTGATGTCATCAGGAGACATGTATGGAGTGAATATAGTCTCAATAAGATTTGTAAATGTCTATTACATGATTTGTAATTCAAAAACAAGATTTGTAAATGTGTATCACAAGATTTGTAATAGAAAACCAAGATTTGTAA
>LKNJ01005020.1:0-26463 GCA_002120245.1 Maccullochella peelii | reverse complement strand
TTGGGCCGCGAAGGATCCAGCCGTTGGATCCTTCAAATCCGTGAAAAGAAGGCCGCATTTGAAGGAGTCTTCGAAATGGGACGGCCTTGTTGCGCCGCGTGTGACACATTCGGTCTTCAAATGCAGCCTTCGAAGGATGCAGCCCCTGAATTGGGACACAGCTTATGTCATCTTTGTTAGATTAAGGTGATCTGATTAAGCTGTATAACTAAAGCATGACAGCAGGAAATCCATGCATACATTCACACTTTAAGCATGTTCTACAGGGATGTAATTTTCTACATAATTTTTAATGTTACTAGTTTTGATTAGGTTCATATTCTGGTTGATGCATTTGATATTGATCCATATGAATCATACAGTACAAAGATGTTTTGTTTTACAGCAGGAATTAGACATTGATTTACATTTTTCATCAGCTCATTGGTGCATTTTGCAGAAGCCTGGCAATCTCCAGGATAGGCATTAGTACAGAGAAGTGCGCACATACAAGCTGACTTGGTGCAGACAATACTGTATGCATTGTGCTTAGGTCAAGGCCCAAGTCAAGCACTGAACAGACAGGACAG
Source organism: Maccullochella peelii (assembly GCA_002120245.1). NCBI lineage: Eukaryota > Metazoa > Chordata > Actinopteri > Centrarchiformes > Percichthyidae > Maccullochella > Maccullochella peelii. Next base: position 25,894 of record LKNJ01005020.1, on the reverse strand, counting down.
TCCATTAATTGTTTGTGGTAATCTTTCTATGAAAGGTAGAAAAAAAACAGAAAGTAGAAAAATGGCAGCCAAATGTCAAAATAATGGAGAAAGATGCTAAACAATTAATTTGAGAAAGATCAAAATAGTCTGACTACTTTTGGTTTAATCAACAGGTCCAGCAGAAAATAAATATTTCTTACTTAAAACTGCATTATTTGATTTTTGGCCACTTTGGGACAGTGGAACATTGACATATTATCACCTTATAAAGTTGATATGGCGAACGTGGAGTCATGTTATGTTCCACCTGTCCATTAGTCCAGTATTCACTGTTTTTAGTATCTACCAACGCCTGAGAAAAATATTTGGCTCTTAAGCTGCCAAATGCTGCAACATGTTCGCTAGCTGGTCACTAACTTTGTCTATCTGCTGTTTGGTGCTGGGCAGGTAGACTGCAAACCAGGTTGATGAGAGCGGTGAGAGTGAACCAAAACAGTAAAGATGCAGGCCAGAAAACCAAAACAATGAGCTGAAAGATGCTACAAATCTCCATAGAGCTGAGGGGAACTGCAGTCGGGTGATAATTATCTGTGGGTTTGTCGCTACAACCGACATTTTTACATTACACATAGTTATTTGATTAATTTGACATAAAACTATTGATTAGAACAGCTTTAAATTCCAAGTTAAATGCTATTAATTTAAATTTGCATTAATAGCAAACGCATCTACATTTGACATACAGATTACACTTTCCAGTGTGGGCATCAGCCACACACAAGCATTCACTATGACACATGATTCATACTGTCTTTCTTACAGTACTAAACCAGAAAAGGGCACCATGCTATGTTGAGAAGGCAGCACTACACATTAGCCACCTACTCTGAAAATGACATGGGTTGAATGTCACCGGGGCTATCAAGTGCAAATCCCATCAACTCATATTTGTTTTTTCCTAAATTATATTCACTTCCCACTGTTGCCACAGACACTACTACCCACAAATCCTGTACAGTCACTTACTTGTACCACTAATTTAAACTCTGAACTCTGCATCCATTCTCCATGTGGCGCGCTCTATCTTTCCAATCCTGCTGCACAGCCTCAGTACACCTAAAAATTTTCCTTTCAAGCCTCATCTACCACATCCTCACATGGTACTGTCAGCGTTACAAAATAAACAATTCACTGAACCTCTGACCACAAATACCCTTAAACCAGTGCTCACTGTTTCCTGTGGGATTATCAGCTGTTTCCTCAAATCTGCTGCCATTTGCCAATCTCTGCCCACCCTTGGCCCAAATATAACATGCCTGCCCAGACAAGCTTCACTCCTACACTTTCCCTCCTTCATGGATAAAACCAATTGTAGTACCTTCCTTCCCATCAGCAGATGAAGTAATTTTAACCAGTTACTGTCACATGCTGCTAAAACACTTACAGTAGGTTTGTCGCAAGGTGTGTCAGTCTTGGAGTAACATTATTTTACAACCTGCTCTATTTTACCTGCTCTTCTTTCTAATTCATCCACTGTGCCAGCTCTGCTAAAACAGCCTCCCTTGTGCTGATCTGTTGCCCTACAACCATTTCTTACCTGACTGATTGACTCAATCCGTAATGATTTTGCTGTGCCCAGCCTCAAGGCTCCCCACTCTACACCTGCACATAATTGCTGTATGACTGAGTGCTGACTGTTGAAATGCTTCTACTACACTCCAATATAACCTCTATGTTATGTGATTGTCTGATTAAATTATGGTATTCTGTAGCCACTCATGTAGAATATCTAGATATGGTACCTGATCTACCTATCTAGATGATCTAGCATATCCTAACAACAAGTTCTCACACCCAAATGACACAACAGGTCATTTGCCAATGCACTCCAAAATAACCCATCATTAGGACAAAAATACACTAGCTGTGCTTCTTTTCAAATTAGCAGCTAGAACAACTTGATTAAGGGGACATTGTGGATGTGGTTTTTTAGTGAAATGTCTCCAAAACTATTGGATGGATTGCCATGACATTTGGTACAGATATCCATTTTGTGATCCCCTGACTTTGCATGTAGCGCCATCATCAGGTAAAAATTTGTCAGATTGAATTTTGACCAAAAACCTGCAAAACTAATGACATTCCCATCAGCCTCAGCTGTACTTTGTGTTTAATGCTAATGATTGCATGATTTAATGCAAATGTTAGCATGCTAATAGGCCACACTAAGATGGTGAACATGGTAAGGCATGTTAACATTGTCATTGTGAGCATGTTAGCATGCTGATGTTAGCATTTAACTCAGACTCATGGTTGTAGACTCTCAGTCTTCTTCACATAACCACAAGAGGGCCATTTGAACAAATTACCAAATCTGTTCCCGTTAAAGTCCCGCTCCGATTTTAATGAAGCAATGTCAAGGCAAGTGCAACACATGACAGAATGCAGAGTTTGTCCTTTAACATTGTTTGATGTCAAAAACAAAACAATGGCATGCTACATACGTACTATTTACTGTATGTTGCAAGTTTATTTCAGAAACAGGTGTACTACACTAACATCATTCCATGTGCTGCAAACAACATGCAGCATTAGAGTGGAGGATAATGATGGTTATGTTCATGCTCATGGGATTAGAGATGATATGGGATATTAAGAACTAGGTGAAACAATGAAAAGAGCTTGTATTTACATTTGACAATAATCAGCTAGAGAGTTGCATGTGAGCCGTCAGCAGACACTTTATCATATGTTGTTTCTGCAGCTGGTCTATCAAATTATCTTTTACAATAGTTTCCAACACGTGAAAGAAAGAAACTGCTGACATCCTAAAAGGAAGCAGCAAATGGAGACCAGATATGCTGCATACAGTATAAGACGCAGGACTTGTGGAATTTGATAGGAAGGAACTGATCAGACACCTTATTCATAGCTGTTTCTGATTGTGGCACATGAAGGTCAACACAACAGTGGTTAGGAAATAACCCTTGGCCTCCCAAATGCTTTTATTCCGGTGCAACCAAAGAGGGGTCACACTCTTTAACATGACTGCATTTTTCCAACATGTAAACTCAGCGTTGAAGTAACACAGTTGACGGAGGCGTTAAGCTGCCATAGTTGTGCAAGCCGTTTTCTTCTGAATTTTTCCCCACTAGAGAGCTGGAGGAGGTTGTTGGAAAACCCCCTCATTGGCAAGGTCCAGCCAGGATGACTTTCCCCTCGACTGACTTTCCCCAAACCCAGTGGTTCTACACCTCTGCTCGAGCCACATGGAATTCATTTACACCATCAGACAGTGAAATTCCAGCTGTGGACTGTGACCAAACACATGTAGTCATGATGAAGGGAAGCAACCTTCATCCAGGAATAAAAAACGCAACATTACACATGCTGCGCTATAATGGTTAGAGCTGGAATGCATGCATAATGTAGCAGAATCAACAGGTGCACTTGTGTTGCAGGTTAGTACCAGACTCCAATGATCTCTGATGTTATTGGGGCACTTTGTAGCTCCAGCTTTTGGTTGTGCTGAACTGTAATGAATGGCAGAACTGTAACGCTGGTATGCATAAATATTGAACAAAACAAACTTTAAAAGTTTGAAGACGTTCTAGCTGGGAATATTATTACCACATGACATTAATTCTGGGTTGAGCTTGTTTTTTGTTGCAATACTTTGCAAACTTAAGATTTATGTGAGACTTAGTTTAGTAGCAGTTTAGTTCCAGCTGGATTTGCTGTTTAGGAAGCTGCCGAACAAATGATTTCTCACATTTCACCAGATTTCACTTACTCAGGGTGGGCGACACTGAGTCATCACTCAGCTTTTAACCACAGTATCAAACCACAGATTTTAAGTTATACCTCCCTTCAAATTTGACATTTGTCATTTAACAGAAACCATAATAGAGTTTTTTAATTATTGAGCTCAGAAAGAAAAAAATAGATGTTTCTATTTGTTTATCACATGTAGTTTAGGCTTTAACTCCACGTGAACTGTTGAAGTTATACTTATCTGCTGTAAATTTGGAAAAAGGAAGTTGTTCCATTCCAGAAACAACAACTGCTGTTCAGCATGAACAGTTGCCAAGATCAGGGGGATTTATTGCTGCCAAATTCTTCAAGCAGCAAGGGAAAGCCAAGCCCTATCAGTTGTTCTCCGTAGAAATCTGTTCAACTAATCCAAACAGTTAAATAATGTCTTGTAAAACGTTCATAGTTAGCTTATTGCTTTTCAGTCAACATTTACACTTTCAGATGCTTTCAAATATTTCCTACTGTAGTCACAAAGATTATTGTTCTTCATATTCATGCAATCCTCACATCTGTAACAAATGTACGAGTACAATACATGCAATGCTGTGGTGCACTATGCAGTATGCTTGCACAGTCAAGAAATATGAAAGAAAAATCCTTTTACGAGAAGTGAAATGGCCAGGAAAAATCTTGAGATGATTCCATTCATTCTTTGCATGACAGTAGCACAAACAAGGGACTGATAACTGAGCTTAATGTCTTCAATATGCAACCGCGGCAGCACAGACTCTAGGACACTAAAGTAAACGTTGACACAGTGCTAAACTATTACTAATCTGAACAGTGTTACCACATCATAACACACGGCACACTAAAAATGTAATTAAATACACTGAAATCAGCCCAACAGGTTCACTTTAATGATCAAAAGCAGCCTTCATAGCGTCTAATGTAGCTGTCTAATGATAAATTAAATATGACAGTTGCATCTTCATGCATAAAAACACACCCAAAACGTGTAACTGCAAAACAGAATTTCTAAAAGTTAAGAAATACAACAAGTTGCCTCACAACAATGACTCAAAGTGAACAAAAAGTTACCGGAAAGCGTCCAAGCCCTTGTGTGAATTCCCGTTAATCCTCTCATTGAGAGCCAGTGATCGATACTGTTCACAGCCCTGGGTTTACAGAAACTGAATTTGGGGAGAAGTGCACGTTTCTCTGCTGAATGAAAGCCTGCCCTTTCCAGCAGCTCTCTCTGTCTCCTCTGTTTCTGCCCTTCTTCCTCTCCCCCCCCCTCCTGACTTTTACTGGCCTACAGCCACCTTCAATTACCATGGGTGGAAAGAGAAGCAGATAAGGAGAGCATGAAATAGTGAAGCAGACAGCCCATCTCTGACAGTCCAAGAGGAAAATAATAGTAATGAGCACAGCCTCCTTCCAAGTGTTGAGGGTTTGGATCGTGTGTGGGTTGCTAGGGGCATAACCAGAGAACATGGAGTTTTCTGGATGCAGGACAAGCACCGGATTAGCCAACAAGTTATAGCATACTGATATACATATACTGTACTGTTCATGGTACCTTCAGAGGTACCTGAAGTGGCTTGGCCAATACATTACACTACTCCTTTTTTAAATTCCACTCCATCACCCAAATGGACAGCAGATTATGTTCTACAAGTCAGGAGTGAACAAGGTGTGAAACGCTACTGCAGTGCTTTTTCAGCCTGAACAGCTGGAAGTCATCAGAAATGCAGAACTGAATCTGCTATCTGTAGAGCAGGCAGATCTCAGTTTGATCCACTCTAACAAGTTTTATCATGTTTGTACTCGGTGGCTGCCTGCTCTTCATCCACTAACAACAGCCACAGTGTTAGCAGGCTCTCTTGAAAGCCTGGTAGTGTACTGAACACTGTACTGTACTATTTTATTCAGTTTAAAATGAACAGAAGGCTGTGTTGCTAACTACAGTGCAGTACAGAAGAGTATATAAGATCGATGTTCTCACTATTTTAAACTCACATTTTTATTACATTAATTATTTGACTAGGAAATATCCGCCACATTTATCTGACAGCTATAGTACTACAACTAACCACGTTGCATACAATACAGATGATCATCTTATTAAATCATGCATTGTTAAAGTATACAATACTGACCAGCTCTAGCATTAACATGCTCTTTACATGTTAATGCATCAGCAATAATAATCCAGTTAATAATATAAAATACCTCCTTAACAACTACTTTTATTTTGATGAAAGTTGAAAGATGAAACATGTTATGGAGGTACTTAACAAGTACTTTTGATACTTGAAGTAGATTTAATTGCTAATACCTCTATACTTTTGTTTTTAAATGCATGACTTTTACTTTCAGTTAAAAAGAACAACAGCTTCCACCACTGCTTATAGCATCCCTCTCATGTACATTAAACAAACATCATCTAACAGTGCAGTGATGAAATATAAATGTCACGTGACAGGTAGGGCTAAAGATGTCATCAGATGTCATCTTGTGTTGAGATTGAGCAGCAGTGGTTTCCTCATGACGGCAGGTTGACCCTGAGCCTCAGCACACTCTGGTGGATCACACAGGCAAATACTGAGTTGGTGTTTGGAGCCTGGGAGTGGCCAACCTGCTGGCGAGAGTAGACTTTCCAATTCTGAGTAATCTTCTGTCTCTATAAACTGGTCTCTGGTTTGTAACCAAACAGGAAGTGCACATGAAGGAATCCCTGGGGCAGAAAATCTGTGTTTATTTTGTTTTCCTACAAGAAGCCACTGTAGTTGTCTTCTGATTGCTATACATAATCAACATGACTGTGGACTGTGGTCATATCTGTAAATGTGACTTTGATTGCACTTAGCAGAGAGCTGGTCAAGATTACATAATAAATAGGTTAGATTATGCCAATGCCAGGAGAACAGAACACATTATATAAATTAACATACTTTCAATTGCACCCGAGAAAAAAATCAGCAAATCTGTAATTAAAATAAATTGCCTCAGTATGATAAAGTCAATTTCATAAGCAGGTAAAGTCCATTTGAAACTTGATAATCATCTTGTACAATCAAGTCCTAACCAGGCCGTGAGCTCTGTTTAATGTGCACACAACATTATCTCATGCGCAATTGTGGCTTTAAAAGTATTGTAGCAGAATTTTTTTGCCCAGGTAATCATTAGGTTCATCTTACGACCCCTTGTGGGGTCCCAACCCCTAGGTTGGGTTGGGAACCTCTGGCCAGGAAGGAAAACTGTTTCTTGCCAGGACATATTAGTTTCTGCATTCTACATGCTTTTCTTTGTGTGAGTGGCGTATAAAATGTATAAATAAAACTTATAAATAATAATGTCCACATTTATGAGGTTGATGCACACAGTAGTTCAGCGACATGGTGTTAAAGAGCTCACTACAAACGTTATAACTTCTTTTTCATAACAAATTAGCCTTCAGGCAATCATGTGGGAAAAAGACAGATCAAAGGCGCTCTAAAGTCAGTTAAAAGCCTCTTTTCTATTTGGCTATTCATAAGTTAATAACTGCTCCCATGATATGGCCCCACAGCTGCAGACAAAAGGGATAAAGGCCTTTTAACAGATTCTTGCATTGCCCTTTAACTCTTTTCTCCCACATGATTATCAGAGGACTTTTTTTGTACAAAACTCAACCCCAGGATCTTCAACATTTATAGCTGAGAAAGGAAGAGGGTGAAATCAGTTTGAAGTCTGTTAATAAGCTTAAATGAATCGAAAGCTTTAAACAAACATGCAGTTGGTTTGGACAAATGAGAAAATTGTTCATACATATAATGAGGAAGCAAATTAACCAGAAAAAGTTTGTCATCCACCCACCCAGCAGCATCTCATTCTGCCAAAGTGTTCAAACATGTGAATGTGGTAAAAAAGTTGTGAACATAGTTAATGAAATCTACAGTTGAAACTAACAGCATCGGCGCTCTGCTCACTTTCACATCTACAAAACACAATAACACATTTGGCTTATTACTTATTTTACATCAACTAACATTTACAGTGTCTGGCAGTTGCTCTGAAACTTTTTGATATAACTGCCTGAGGACAACATAAAACCTCTCTCTAATAACCTGATTCACTTTGAAGCTCAACCATACTAGGTCGTTTTAATCAGCTCACATGCATTAAGCCGTATTTATCATGATCACTTATATGGTTTGCCACAGAGATAAATAGTGAGCATGTCTGAAGCAAGTGGTTGAGCCCAGAAATAAAATTCAGAGGATAATCGCAGATTAGTAATAGTTTCCATGACTGAGGTGGCCACAGCATCCAAAGCAGCATGGCACACATGATGCTGCATTCGCAGAGGGGGTGGATGATGACGATCTACAGTCGATGGGCTTCTCAGAGGAAACAAATGCGAGCCAGGAAAGACACTGACAAGAGCCACACGCAGAGTTCCCTGTGTGTTTCCCCCTTTAGAAGTGTTTCTCCATTAGATTTGAGCTGTGGAAAACACTCGATCATGATCTTTCTCAACTCATTAAGTCCTTCCTTTCCAAGAATACACTGATCACAAACCGGGGAAATGCCCCTGAAAGGGCGTCGGCCCGTTGCGAGGCAGAGTCTCCATTCGCACTTGACCAGCAGATTTTTCAGCTGGAAAGTTCACATAGGCCAGGAATCAAACCAGCTCTGTGTTGCTGTGAAGCAACAGCGCTACAACAGTATCTGCCGAGCCACCATGTGGGAAACATTGCTGTTTGTGTCACTGTTTATTCTCATCGCTACAACAACTGCTAAAAAAAAGAGTAAGCACAGGTTGTAGGTCATTAACTTTTCTGTTGACAGCTAAACTCATCTGTAGTCTCTGTAGTCCAATGAAACATAATTAAGATTTGCAAGCAGTTAAATTGTAACCACACATCATTACAGATATGAAACCTAAATATGAAGGCTTAAAGGTACCTTCCCTGATTCTATTGTAGCACAGAATTTGCACCCTCAATCTCAAGATGTGGGGATCTGGGACCAATTGTGGGTACATGAATGTATTAAGAAAACTTGATATTGTGCTCCAAGATGGCGCCCCATTCATTCCGATGAAAGTTGCTCACTGGGTGCATATACCAAAGGTTTTTCAGCCTTCTGCATTTTTTGAGAGCATGCGCTTTAGAGACTTCCCGCATGAATGGCATGAAAAAATATCTGGACACAGCTCCTCTAGACTTTTCAAATTTTATTGTACCAAATGGGTTCAATTCTGATAATAAGAAGAGTCATTTCGGGGTCTTCGTGGCACTCAGAAGAATGTATTCAGCGTTATACAGCTGTTCAAATGGTAATGGTTGTGAAAGTCTTCTTGGGCAAGTATGCATCACGTAATACTGCAATACAAAATGTGACCGCTGCACTAAAATCGCCTCGCAGCCCAGGCGCAGGATGCATTGCTGTCTGCCACAGTGTAAATTTTCATACTACTCCTGGGGGCGCCAAAGCTGTAAGTTTTCAAATCCTACATTTAGGGGCTTTAAGAATAAGATTAGTTTCTAAACACAAAAGTATCTGTACTGTGTATCATCCAAGTTATGATGAATGTAGTATTAAAGCATACTTAAGTGTCATTAAAATCTGTACTTTTTCACAGAGCGGCTACAGACAATATGGGAAATATAAAAAAGACTTGAAAAACTGAGCTGCACTCTTCTTGAGAGTTTTAAATAATTTATTTTTTCTCTCTCTCTCTCTCTCTATATATATATATTATATAGAGAATAATATAAATTATATTCATGTTCTTCAAACATTACCGCAGATATAGCTGTGATCATGAACCTAAATCAGGCTTTCACACAATAGTCTATAAAAGCATCAGTATCATTTTTGGATTTTTATTATAAAGAACATATGTTTAAAGACAGCTCAGACTTGTTAAATCAGTTTAAATAAATCAAATGAAGACGGTCTTTTTATACAAATATATTTTGTTACCACTCTCCTTCAAATCCCATAGGTGTTGTGTTTGGTAACCTTGTAGATCAAACTGTTCCCAGAAGTTCAGTTCAGGTTTCAGTTGGGATGCATATTTACATGAAAATTTCAATTTATTTGAACAAACACATATTAACAAAAAAAATTGACCATGTTTTCCTTCTTTAAGCTCAATATTCAATTCACCGTCCACATATCCTTGTTTTTCCTCTACGGGCGATTCCTCAACCTCCGCGGTGCTGGCTGAGGTGTCCCACTGGTGGCGTTCAGCTGAGCACACCCAGAGGTGACACATACACCTGGGGGCCCTCTGAGACCTGGGTGGCCCCTGAGTCCAGGGCGGCCTACATGTCCCCTCTCACCCTGCTTCCCTGGCTGGCCGTTAAAGGCTCTGCCAGGACGTCCACGCTGACCTGTGATTGAGGCAAAAATGTTAGTCTATAGGCCTCTCTGTCTGCTCAGTTAGCTGAGGAAGACTGTTTTCACAGATTCCAAGAACAGAACATTTACAGAAATTTTTCTTTTTTCTTTTTTGGCAAATATCACGATAACACATCTCCTCTCTCCTTTCCTGGTATTTGAAGCACGGACTCAGCTGAATATAGTTTGTAAAATTATGCACTGGCCCAGATGTGGACATCGATTGATGTCTCATTATAACCAAATCATCAAACAGCATTAAATATTGGAAGATGAATTTACCCTTTGGTCCCTGGTCTCCACTGTTGCCAGTTAGGCCATAACCCTTGGGCCCTTTATCACCTTGCTCTCCTCTGTCACCTGCAAGCCAGACACACACACACACACACACACACACACACACACACACATTGGTCTCTTAGCAGAAATGACAGCAGACAGGCTGAAATGCTATTCCCCCAGGAGTGAGAACACTCAAGAACACGCCGTACATGTTGGTTAAAGACCATATGTGTTACTGAGCTCATTGTTAAATAAATGTTTATTAACACCTTGTAAATATTCTTCGATTTCAATGGCTTGGCACAGGAACATAGCATGAGTGTGACATCATGCTAAGGCCTCTAACCATAAATTAGAGCCGAGAACGTACATGTTAGCCTGCACGTTTTACAGCGCTGTACAGTATTTGATTTGGCAGTTTCATACAGTGCTGTTTATGATGAAAGGTAGTCACTGTGTTTTTTCCAGCGGTGGAAAGAATCAAAGAACGTTAATTCAAGCACTGTACTGTTCTGTAGCAATTTTAACTTATTTATTATTAGTAGTATTTCCACTTTACGCATCTTTAGTCTTTAGTACTCCATGACATTTCAGAGGGAAATATTGTTCACTTCACTACATTTATTTCACAGCTATAGTTACCTTGCAGATTAAACTTTGACATACAAAACATGATGAGTTTATAAAATATGAAGCATCCTTATAGGTTAAACTACCCAACAGTATGTAAAAGAGTTTAAATTAGCTCAACATTAAAATGCTGCTTACATGATATTGCATCAGTAATAATAATTCAGTAATGTAAAATACATTTTGCTGATGTTACATATGTACTTTTAATAAAAGGGGTAGTCCAGCGATTCAGTAATGCTCTTCTATAAAGTTGCGCGATTTGTGAGAGACAGACGCTTGTATAAAAATGTATGCTGGTATCTGTACTTTTAGTCCCTGCTATCAGTCCACCTCTAAAAATGCACTTAACACTTCCCATAATGCAACTTGATAGCGTCTTCGGTAAACTCTCACTGCCTGGCAAACGCCTGCATCTTTCAAACGCCATGCCTCCAGTTTAACGCAGGCTTTCTGTTAAACATTTGTAACGTCCAAGCACAGGCCGAGATAACCCCCTGATGACATCGCTATGACATCACCATGGTTATTTTTCTCAGAGCTGACAAATGGCCACAGAGTAGTACTCCCCATAAATCATAAAATGATAAAAAAACAAAAACAAAGTGTCCATAATAATCAATGAATGCTGGATTAAGTAAAGGATCTGAATTATTTTTCCACCACTGGTTCTCCCTAAAACTAGCACTGGTGAATTATAGTTTTGATGTTAATGATATTCATAAATATAACCTGTCAGGTTTATTTATTTTAATTTTTCACACCTGTTGCTCCTTGGCGGCCCAGGTCTCCGGCTTCTCCGTAGAATCCCGGCAGACCCACTTCTCCATCAACACCATCATTACCGGGGTCACCCTGACAACATCATCAATAGGAAAATACATTGTTAATCTTTTGTGTGTTTTCAGTATAAACATTGCAGTGTTTTATTTCGTCTTAGGTCAAGTCGTGTATTGAGGTTTCATTCACCTCTGACCAGCTCTGTGCACAAACACTGAAAAGATTTATTTGGCTGATCATACAATACTTTGTTGGGAAAACATTGTACAGTGCTGGTACATCACTGTTCTTGGTTTGACATTAAACACCACAATATGAGGCTTACCGGCCATAATCTAATATAGTGGAATATTTTTATATAGTCATGGCTTCAAGAGCATTTATCAGCCTGAGAGTCATTGTGATTAAAGAAGTTGTGGAACATGAATCGGTTCTACACTGTATAATAATGTGGAAAAGTCTTTCCAATCCAAGGACAGCCTTGATACTCTCCAAAAACCATTCAACACAGACCAAGTGTCTAGTCTGTGACTCCTTATTTGTCCTCATGGAGACGTGGAAAATCGTAATGTTTTCATTCCAAGCTTTTCTGCCAAATACTTCAGCTCTCTTAGTCCAGTCCAGACCCTCACAATGTGTTTGCATTTTACTCAGGCAGGGAGACAAAAAACGAACAATGTATGGAGAATGTGCAGCACTCCGGCAGCTAAAGGTCTGCAGGAGGTGAAGAGACACGAAAGCAAAGCTTTTGTAAAAAATGAGGCCCCTAGAGTGTCTATGCCGAACACCAAAACTGTAAAACTCACAGGAGGTCCGGGGGGTCCTTTCTGTCCGGGGGGACCAGGGGCACCCATGGGCATGTCCCCATAGAGAGGACAAACTGCAGCACACGTCCTCTTCACTGAATTGGCAAAGGTGGACATCTGCTCCAGGACCACTTTCTTACAAACCTCAATCACGTGTTGAGCAGGGAGGGTCGGGCCCTGTGCAACAAATCATTACCACATCCATCACTGGAAGTGACCCAAATGTGGGACATGTAATATGGAATATTACAGGACAGGGCATGCTGAAGCAATGGCTGCCCCTCAGAGGAAATGCAATGAACAAATGAAGCCAACAATATTTCCTGAGGCTCATTATGGATTTATAGCCACACTAAATGAAACCCTTGCTGTGAGTCACTGCTAACTACAGGCTAATGTGAAACTGTTTAAACGTGTTCTTGACACCAAAGTTGTTACCCAGTATTGTGTGTGTGCTAGTCAGTGTAACTGCTGTGCAAATTATTACTCTGCTGTTTCTGCGGCATCATTCACAGATAGATGAAGTGCCAGTTTTAGTAGAGACTGATGAGCAGCTACACTGTAATGTTTGTGGTATCAGTCAAAAAAAAGATTCAGAGGCTGTATTTTACTTACTGGTGGACCTGGGGGCCCCTGAAAGCCATCTGGCCCTCCTTCACCTCGAACCCCCTTGACTCCGACAGGGCCTGAGCGTCCAGGTGGGCCTGCCGGGCCGCGCTTCCCCCGTCCTCCCTGAGGACCCTGCTCACCCCTGTCTCCAACCTACAGAGCAGGTTAACAACATCAGCAGGACTGGATTCAGGACAGAGCCAGAATCGGAAATTGGAGTGAGAAATCAGATTTGCACAGACACAAACTTTGTGGAAATGCTTATTATGCCACATGAATAGTAATAATAAAACATAGTAACTAACAGAGTCATATAGACAGTTAAGCAAACTAGCAAGTAACAGAATCTCAGTGGGAAAAGTAAATATTAGTAGACATGCAAAATGCAATTGCTTTTTAAAAATGTGAACAGAATAAAAAAAAAACTAAAATGTGTGAATATACAAAACCTGCAATACATAAAATTGGAATTTTCTGGAAGGGAACAGACCCTCGGAAATGTGCAATATTCATTTTGGTGCTATTGTGCTCATCACATCTACAGATTCTCTAAATATGTTTGGAACGTTATTTGACTGATATTAGATTTTTCAGACTGCTCAGTTTGCAAACAGAGATTTTGATGAATGCAGCATTTTCTAACGTCTAATGTTGATAGTTTGGCAGGGATATTATTAGGAAACACTTTAGTACCTTCAGTGAAGCAAATAGGGTGTAGCAAGACTTTTGAGCAGTAGTATGGTTTATAATTATCACTGCTAGTGATACCATCTCTTAATTAAAAAAACAATTTTATCAGAGAGTCACAGCTCACCTTTCCTTTTGGTCCCTTAACTCCTTTTTCCGCCTTTAAAAAAGAGCAAATTCATGTTAAGAAAAACACATGAAGAGGATGTAATGACAAGCAGAGAGGATGAAATATTGAAGGCAGTACCTGTGCACCTTTAACTCCTTGGATTCCCTGGATTCCTGTGTCACCCTGCACAAGGCAAATGAAAAATAAACAGTGTTTAGAAGCTTGAAAATAATTGATATATGTGAATTTCACAGCTGTTTAGCTTAATGAATAGAGCTGAATAAACTAGAGCATCTATCAAATGAACACAGTGATGCTTACAGTAATTTTAGGGTCTCAGTCAAGCCACAATATAGCTTGACCAGCACCCGACTGCGTTATACTGCTGTGCAGAGGATTTCTGATTTGGGTTAGGTAGGCAGGTTGCCTAGTATCTCATTTGACCTTTATTTATATTTAACTGTTACCTCAAAATACAAATTCTGGTTGGGGAACAGAAAACATCTATAGATCCTGAATCATAAGATTGCATTTAGCTCATGAACCAGTAAATATTTCTTGTATTTCTAATTGTGGCATTAAATGGTGATTTTGCCGTCATTTTTCATTTCTAATGGGTAATGGATGAGGATGTATTACCTTGGACCCGGGTTTTCCAGGCACACCCACGTGTCCCTGCGAAGAGATGACATAGTTTCATGGCTTGAAGAAAATGAACTATTGTTTGGAAGAGTTTAGAAAATTCATCTGGAGGACTTACAGAAGGTCCCGGTGGGCCGATAAATCCAGGTCTTCCTGGCTTCCCTGCAGAACCTTTGTAACCTCTTGGGCCCTCGAGAATAAAACATTTATTAAACCGACCTAAGGGACTGCTTTATTCTTTGTCATTTTCCTTTAAGATGGCAAACTACTTTACGTACAAAATGTATTATGCACTTGTCTTTAGTGACTGAAAAACGTTACTTACAGTTCGGCCCTGGGGACCCATTTCTCCTGCTGACCCAAGGGTGCCTTTCTCTCCCTGAAAAAGACATATGAATCTGCCAAAAACAACTCAATTGCACATTTATTTAGAAAACCAAACAAGATCAGAGAGTTACCTTTGCTCCACTTTGTCCGACTTTCCCACTGAGACCTTGTGGTCCCTGATAAGCCTGTGAGGAATACATGACACTTATAATAAGACAAGTACACTGCTTCTAAAATTCATCCTTAAGATATTATCAGCAGAATATAATACCTCTATTCCTGGATCACCATCTCTACCTCGTAAGCCCGGATCTCCAATAATTCCCTGGGGAAATGGTATCATTATTATATGACTGACCAATTATTTTAGGAGTGTAAGTGAGCACTCAGGTGTGAGGCGATGGGTGTGTCGGCAGTGAATCACCTTCGGTCCGATGGTGCCTGCTCTGCCCACAGGTCCTTGGATCCCCTAGTTTTCACAAGGACATATCCATAAAAATTGAAAGTAACGCATTTTGAAATATTTGTGATGTTTGTATACTGGTGTAAATCAAATCAAACAAATACATACAGGCTTCCCCTTCTCTCCTGAAGCTCCCCTCTCTCCAGGATCTCCCACAATACCCTGTCAAATCATCATTTGAAGCAACGTAAGTTAAGATTTTCCATGATATGCAACACATTTCCTTCATTAAGCAACATGGTGAACCAGGGAGCCTTCCTTCATATACAATAGAGTAGGTTATCGTTGTGGTTGAGGCTCTTATTTCAGTGACTCACCAGCTGATGTTGATATAGTTCAGGCCCTCAGATCTCAGCCAAAATTCAGCCACATGAACTAATGTTGTTTATGGAGATGGCACATAAGCCAAAAACATAGTTCTATTCCAGTGTTTTACCACATTAAAAATGATTCACTGGCTCTCCACGTTCACATGAGAGGATTTTGAAGGTAACGGGCAAATAATTGAGTGTCTTATAATGGATCACGGAACAGGGAATCCTGCAACAACCCACCTGCTTTCCTCTGGGCCCAGCACGCCCTGCTTTACCAGTGGTCCCTTTTTCTCCCTTAAAAATAAAAGCATGATGGAATTAAATCACAATATCTAGATAACAAGAAGACAGAGGAAGGAGGAAATATAAATACCTTAACTCCTTGAAACCCAGGAATCCCTTCATATCCTTTTTCACCTTTAGCACCCTTCAAGGAGGCCAAAATGTTAGTAATACAGTAATTACATAATGACTTGCAAAAGGGCTTACCACTGTGTCTGAAAGGTTAACTTACAACTTCTCCTGGTTTCCCAGTCTCTCCGATGTCTCCAGGTGGCCCACGAACTCCCTTTAATTACAGTCAAAATGTCGACATTAAACGCTCTGTATTATCTATAAATTCATACAACTTTAACAACAAACTGTACAGAGATTCATAAGCTGGCTGCCTAATTAAACAGCCAATTAAAGCCTGAACACAGCGGAGGAGTTTACCTTGAAGCCCGCTGCCCCTTGTAATCCTTTCAGACCTTTAGGACCTCTGTCCCCCTGTTAACACAACATGTCATTAATACAGATGTGTAACATTTCAAGGTAAAGAAAATGATAAATCTGAGTGTGATAAATTACCACTTGGCCCCAGAGTCCTCTCATTCCTTTCTCGCCTTTGATTCCTTCTTCGCCCTGAGGATGTGTGTGTGAGGTTTCATTAATGCGTTTTGAGAACAAGCTAAACTGAAGTATAACCCCAATAGGAGCACATAAACGCAAATCTTACCTTTGGGCCTGTCTCGCCAATGTTGCCGTAGTCTCCTGTGTTTCCCCTGATCCCCTGAAAGACAAGTTTGACTTAATCACAAGCAAGGCTTGTTGCACTTCAGCTATTTGTTTGTGAATGGGCCAGCTTGAGAAATAGAGCGTAAAATGTGATGTTAGCGACTGTTTCCACTGAGAGAAAGTCACTGATGACTTCTGGGAGATTAAACTTTGGATGCATCAGACAGAGAAACTGTTTAGACATGATAGCATTTGCTCCCTCAGGAAGTAGCTATTGTTTTTTTTCTGCAGTCATCGTGGCAAGACAGAGTGAACAAAGGGAGAGAAATGTTTTTAAGGAATGTTTTGACATTTTGGGAATCACACTTATTCGCTTACTTGCCAAGAGTTAGATGCTTGCACAGTAAATATGACCTTCAGGCCAGGAGAGGTTATCTTAGCTTAGCATAAAGACTGGAAGCAATCCAGCTAACATAACATAAACACGCAACACAATAAATTATAATCCCAGCATTCCTAGGTGGACAAAGAAGAGCTGCACTTACCTTTGGACAGAGCCAGGCTAGCTGTTTCTCTCCATTTCCAGTCTTTATGCTAAGCTAAGCTAACCAGCTGCTGACTGTAGCGTCATACTTAACAGACACACATGAGAGTGGTTTCAATCGTCTCATCTAACTGTCGGCAAGAAAGCGTCTGTCAAACTATTCCTTTAACGTAAACTGTAAAAATCATATGACAAAATTAGGATAATTAAGTTTCAATTGTGAACATGCTATAAATGTCACATTAGTGGAAACTATACACATGCATATTCAGCAGGATTTAGGAAACATTAGTCATAAATACAGCAAAATGGACCAGTATTGTTTGCACAGATGCTGACTTCCTCAGAAGTAGAAGGAAAAGTGTTTTCCACTTGTCTGTATTTCACTGAGTCAACAAACAGATTAAACAAGGCCAGGATGCCTTTGTGTTGTCAGTTTATTTGACCATCTCACCTAACAGTTTTTAAGCAGAGTCAGCTGGGCGGAGGTTAACCTCAGACATGGCCGACAGTACGGCGAGAGGCATGACCGTAAACTTTACGACGTTTCTAAGGCGGTATAGCTCGGACGAGCAAAGGACCACCCACCACCTGAGATGGCCGGTTCATATATCTGGGCCAGGAAATGCCCTCCTTGGATGGCAGCAGGGGAGGAGATAAACATGTTGGGGCTCTGTGATTCACAAGCTGGCAGGAGGTCAAAACTCTAACAAGTTACACAAGACAGATGTTTACTCCCAGATGAGCTACAGCTGCAATTCAGGACATCAATATGTAGCATGGTACAGCTCTGGAAATGTGCTCCGAAGGTCTACAGACAGGCGTACATGTGTTTGCTCAGGCAGTATGGGGGATTTCCTTGAGTGCAAAGGGCATGATAAATGCCAAACCATCACATATGTATAAAAAAAAAATCCTCCTTCTTTAAACACATGTTCTCGGGACTGTTTTTAAAAGACTCTCAGATCTGCGCCAACATAACTCACTGCTAAGCATCAAAGAGATTAACAAGTCATAAATTTAAAGTGGAAATAATCACGTCTGCGGCTCCCTGAAGGATACAAAATATGAGTGTATTTATTCATTAATTGGTGCGTGTGTAACTGGCTCCTGCAGCAGAATACTTTGTTCATTATCATTTTCTCAAACCTTTCCTCTCCTGTGGTGAATTCATTATCCTTATGCACAAAAATCAAAACATTTAAGAAACAAAACATCTGAGAAATTTCACACAATGGTTAAGCAGACTAATGCCACTTATTACCAGACACTTGGGTATGGTTATTGCTCAACTGCCTGGTTTTCCTGTGTGTGTGGGATTCATTACATTTGGCTCAGTTTCTTCCAAATGGAAAAGCAAACCATTAGAAACCCTGTGATCATTTGCCAGTTTGAATTAAAACCTGTGTTCTAAACCAGCAGGGCCTGTGTTTTAAGATGCAAATGGCTATTTCAGGACGTCAAAACAAATTTATTGTCACATCCGTATTGGTTTGTGTTTATCCTGGCTTCCTCCTAAATCTTTTGCAAAGCGGACATGAGTTTTCAAAGTATGAAAGGAGCCCTTATGTTTACTATCGCTAAGTGATTCTGCTTCCAGATCTGTTTCCATCCTGTCGTGTGTCAGTTGTACTTCTATTGCCATTTTCCACAGCTTCACTGCTGTCTCACGAATGAAAGTTTTACAGTGTCACTCACTCACAATTCCATTTAACTCTTTATTGTGCTGCAAGAGGAAGGGGATGCTGCTAAGAATACACCAAGCACCAGAACATGCTTTCATCCAGTGTAACATAAGGTTCGATATTTGCATGACTGAGAGACATATTGTATATTTATTTACCCAGTTTCCAAGTCGTCCTGAGTCTCCTGGTTCACCTGGAAGACCTCTGTGACCCTGCAGTAGAAAAAAAAAAAAGTCAAAACAGATTCATATTGTCTTATTAGTATGTTCAGCCAGTTTTCACCATACAGGTACATTCACCTTTGGCCCTGGAGGTCCCTGAATGCCAGGTTGTCCGTTCATACATTTGCAAGACGCTCTTCCAGCTGTTAGGCCAATCTCTGCATACCCTCCACACTGCCATGGACAGAAAAGTGAGACAGTTTTAAAACTACACACACATCTCTAACAGAGGGAGTGAAACCATGTTGAATGGGAGCTGACTCACCACACTGGAGAGCTCACAGCAGCCCTCTGAATAAGCCTGCTCTGGGTCACATGACACCTGCATCTGCTGGAGGTCCACCTGGAGAGACACAGGAGATAATGTGAGAAATAAAGGTTGCATCCCAAATCAAAAAAAGTTGTAATATTACTTTAGACATATAAAAATCTAAGCTGTTAACGTACAGACACAGAGCGATCTCCTACAGCCCGCTTGACGATGGAGGTGTACCCTCGGTGGATGACTGGCCTCAGTTCATCAATGGACTCCACACTGACCTCTTCACAGTCTATTAGCAGCTTCACCTGGCTGCCCTTCACACTCAGCGCCAACTTGTGCCACTCCCCATCAAACAACTTTTCCACACCATGGAAGGTTCTCAGCATCTGGCTCCCATGGCTGCTGGTGTAGAAGAAGTCTAAAGAGCGTGTATCACCCTGGAAACGCAGGCCGACTTGCTCTTGCCCCTTGGGGTCACTGACCTGCCACAGGTCCCAGGATTTCTTGGCAGTGTCCTTGGTCACCTTAAATGTTGCGATGACGGAGTAATCGGAGGGAAGTCCATCTGGATACACATCACTGTGGCACGAGAGTGAGGTTTAGAGAGCTGGATAACATCAAAGAGTGGCGACTTCCTCACAAACAATTAACAATTAAGGGCTTTTGTAGGAACATAAGGGTTTTATTTTATAAGAACATGAATAAGTAGAACCAGAGCTACTTGAATGCTATGCTTAAATTCGCATATTAGCATATGACACATTTCTTTATAACTTCCAGAGAAATCTTTTTTGATGATGCACTACTTGGCAGACAACCATTCTTTGTTTCTTCAATTTAAACAAAGCACATTTTCACTGACCTCAAAAGACAACCCTGCATCCATTGTCAGGGTATGAGAGTAAAGAAAGACAAGACAAAGTGTCTACAGCCATGCAAGCAACTCTGTGAGGCACAGCGGTGCTCTGAGCTAAATGCTAACATCAGCATGTAAACATGCTCACAATATAATGCTAATATGTTGATGTTTAGCAAGCGTAAGATTTAGAATGTTTTCCATCTTATTTTAGTGTGTTAGCATGCTAATACAATCCATCTAATAGTTGTCGAGATATTTCAGGGTGGACCAAAGTGTTGGACAGACCGCCATGCTGACATCGCTACAGCCAGACAGCTAGCATGGCTAAAAACTCAATCACTGCACTTCAGGGAGAAACATTTATTCATTCCATTTAAGTGTTATTGCTATAATGTTTTCAATTATGTGACTAATTATAGAGTTACTCTCAAGATATCAAATACACCACTTGCATGTGGACGTGTCATTTCAGCTCACAATTGAGAACTTAATAAAGAGCAACTGAACACTCCCTGAAAATCTCGTTTTTGCAGACCTCAAGTTCTTTAACTTCTCACCCTGCTGTAGTGATGTACAAGTGTACACCAGGACCCTGTGACATCATTGTTGGGTGGGGTTACAGGGGCAAAACTGCTTTTCAGCCTGGTATTAAGTTACCCTTTAAAGAATATACAATATGTGTGTGGTCAGAAGTGTACTTTGTGGCACCTGTAACCACACCCAGCAGTGATGTCAGCAGTGGTGTACTGACACACCCTGGAGTGCACTTCTATATCACTGCAGCCAGGTGAGAAGATAAACCACTTGATGTCAGGCAAAACAAGATTTTCAGGATGTTAAGTGACTCTTTAATCATTTTCCAGCTTCACTGAAATTAACTGGGCTCAGGCAGTCTAGTACTGTACCTCATGGTCCTCCGTAGATGAATAGAGGGGTTGACACGATAAGCCATCGCCTCAGGTTGAGAGCCATCCACTCTCTTCACTCCTCTCGACTCCGGCACACGAAACTCCTCCAGAAGATCAAAACCTCACAGCACAAACACGGATCTTAGTTTGACGTCACTGAGTCAGCATCAAAGACGCTGGACTGCTTCTAAATCTTATGTCAGCGCTGATATCACTGATTTTTTAAATGGTTGCATTACCCATTGTCATTAATAACGACATCTCTTCACAGATACAATGAGGTCATTTATTAAACTTAATTAACATAAAGAGGTGGTTTATTTTCTTTCATGGGTGGATTTGGCTACTGAATTCTAAACACTGGACGTTACGTGCTGCAGTAGGAATGAGATCAGCATGGCTGTGGTGTTTCCTGTGAGGTTAAAACGGGTGGATGAAAGCTGGTGAAAGATTCTGATTACAAATGTTATGACTCAAGTAGAAAAACCTGGAACCTACTACTGTGGCAAGTTACCCCTTTGATTTTTGGTAAAGAGATTTTATGCCAAGAGATTTTCTGATTCTGTAAGATCACCTGCTGTCTGTGTTTCACTGCCAAGTATTACAGTCAACAGGCCAACAATACATATTAAAGTCAACCTAAAAGTGACAGCAGGACACCATAGGTAGAAAAAAACACATTGTGTTAACCGGTTTATTCATGGTAACAGGGAGACTCAGTTGCAGGACTTCAAAGGTATATGTATACAGCTTAACCCCAGGATGACCTCTTTGACCTCCCTGCTCTTGTCCACATAGACACTGAGAGCAGGAAATTTACGATATTGGGTCGACTGCTGAAAAGGCAAACAATAGACTATGAACTGACAAACACTGACACCTGCTGGTTGTGGTGGGTAGTACAGTGTTCAACCTGGAAAACTATAATCGCAGCAGATAATTAATATGATATATGTGATTATTGTCAATAATATTTTATATGATATGTTTATTTAACCAGAAAACGCCTCAGTGAGATTAGAAATGTCTTTAATAGGAGTGTTCTGGCATGTCCAGCCCCACGCAACTCTACAGAACTATTGTGTGGGTGATGATCCAGTGTAAGTGTTATTTTTATGCAGTTGGGAATGTGCTGTAGTCGCCAAATAAGTATGAAAGAATTAAAACTTACTTGGCAACTTTTGAGTTTGGGTCACTCCCAAGATGGCAAAGAGGGCTGCAAACACCAGTATATCTTTGTAGGCAGGCATTTTCAAATGTTTGAAGTCAGGGGCTATAAATTCCTGTAGTACAACAGTTAAATAAATTAGTAATTCAATAAATCAGATTAACTGATATATGAGTGTACAGTAGGGTGTTAAATAGAGGTAAGTCACTCAAATTTGTTTCAAAATGAGATATTTCTATAAATATACAAGATTTAGAAAGAGTAAAGAAAAAAAACAAACATGTAATGGTAAATTCCCTGCCCTAACCTAATGGAATATCAAATGAAAACTGGTGAAATTTCCCTTTTAAGTCCTTTAAATATCAGAAATGTTAATTTCTTTGTTACAATACGACTACTAAGGTTTTCTAATCATATTATATGATTATCTTTCTACAAAAGCAATATTTGCATGCAAACATCAAGTTTCACCAAATTAGAGGACACAATTACACTAATCTCTAGATAACATACACGGCTGATCAAACTACATTGCCCTACCTTTGATTAGCAAGTTGACATCATAGACAACCCCAATTTATATAATTTCCCGCTGCCTTCATAAAATGTATTTTAAAAATAAAGAAAAATGAAAGAGAATGTTCTAATTACTCACATATTCCGAAAAAATCAAGTTCCAGGGCTTCTGCAGATGGACCTTTTCCAGTTCCTGGTGTGATGATATATCCCGCTCTAAAGTGCCATCCCCGGGCCAGTGTTTGAGCTGAACAGGAGGACCATTCAAACTAGAAGCTCTGGGTCTCAGAGGATCCTGACCCCTGAGCTCCACTCCACCTTTGGTCCCCAGGGGATCTGTCTCTTCCCATAGGCCAGTTACACCTACAGTACGAGTCCAGTCATCACATGAAATTTAGGTGAACATACCAGGGCATTTATGTAGGTTAAAGCTACTAAAAGGAGACAATCATAGTGATGTTGAAGAATAAGCCTATACTTTAGCAAAGTTTTGTACAATGCACCTCTCAGAAAAGTGTTTTACTGTGCAGAGCTTTAGTACGTCTCTTTGCACGCCCACTGGTTCAGTTAAAATAAGGACTTTTGTAGAAGCTTAGTCTATAATTGCTTTTAAAAAACAGTCACACAGGTTTTAGTGTATGTTCATTCAAGACTGTGTTTTATCATCTGCAGAGTCTCACTGAGAGAAAGATGTAGTATGTCACAGCTAAACACAAGATGCTCTGCAAACATTCCACCCAGAGTAGACCACAGCTTCAACCTAAACCACCACAGTGCATCTAACAACCATGCTATAGGGAAATTGTGGAAAAAGACTGCTGAATATCTCAAACACATAGTAGATAACTGCTTCAGTATATAGATACAAATAGAAAACTGAAAAATGTGTTTTTAAAGTGTTAGAATTCATAAAGCCAGTGCCACTAATTTAGTTTTGTAAAAGAGCTACTGATCTAATTGTCCAATTATCCAGTAAATGCTTTCCACTGTCTTAAACCTATATGAAGCACTGTGGCGACCTTTAATGTCCATTAAATTGTTTTAGTTCCGCAGTATGAGAGAAAGAGACATGGAAGGCAGAGACACAGAGAGAGGGATAGACATGAAGATAAAATAACACTAGTTTACAGCCATACTAGCAGCTCTGTGAGGCTGTACTTAAGCTAAATGCTAACGTCAGCATGCTAACATGCTCACAATGGTAATGCTTACATGCTGATGTTTAGCATATTTTTACTATATTCACCACCTTAGTTAGCATGCTAACATTTGCTAATTAGCAGTAAACACAAAGTACAGCTGAGTTTTTAAGGTATTTGGTCATAAACCAGTATTGAAGACAATTCTAATTTTGATATGATGTTCAGGGATCAGTATAGGCTGTACAAAATCTTGTGCCAATCAGAGATATTTCAGATATTTCACTGGATGTTAAAATTTTGACCTGATGATGGCACTGGAGGGAAAGTCAGGGTGTAACCATTAGGATTCATCCTCAAGGGGCATTGAATATCTGTAGCAAATTTCATGGCAATCCATCCAAAAGTTGTTGAGATATTTCACTAAAAACCCACAGTGTCAACCTGCTGGTGGCGCTAGAGGAGTCTGTAGGATTCATCCTTTAGGAACCATGCATGTCTGTGCAAAATTTCATGGCATCCAATAGATATTTCAGTCTGTACGAAAGCGGTGGACCGACTGACCAACCGATAGACTGACATCCCTAGAGCCACGCTGCTAGCATGGCTAATAAAATGAGCTAAAATTAGCAAAGCAGAGACAATTCTGTGGTCCACACCTGTCTCTGGCGGTTTTCTGCAAGCAGGTTTATTACAAAGTAATGTTACAGTAACAATTTCAGCTCTACCGAAATGAATCATACATTGACACAGATGCACAAGAGAATGTCTACATGGAGTGGCACCTCTTCAAGGTCAATGCACATACTGCTGGGAAGTGGTCAAACTAAACAGGGACTGCAGCTGCTCACAAACAAACAGGACTTAAAAGCTTCATGATTACGAGGTTTCTGCTACTAGCCTTAAATAGTGTTTTTCAAAGGTTTCTGCAGTGCTTACTGGGGTTTATTGTATTATATTGCATTGCCCTTTAAATGCATGTTGGCAGTATATCATAGCATTTAAATAGATAATTGCAGTGCCTCAAATGGTACCATAATGTACCATCTACTCCAAACATCAGCATACATAAATTACAGTACATTCAGTAACTCTCAGAGCGCTATCCTGTGTGTTGCCCTTCATTAGTGTGTTTAGAAATGTTAGTTAGCCATACAACGTAGTCATTCCCAGGTTTTCTAGTTTTCGTCAAACCTCTACAGGTTTTGCATCAATAAAATAAAATACAATAAAAACAATTTGACATTTTTCACAAAAAATAAAATACATTAAAAACAAATACACAAGGCCATTAACATTCCATTCTCACATAATATTAAACCATATTGCCTCTCAACAGAATATTTTACATCTTCGCAACAATTTAAATAACACTCAACACATTTGCAGTCTTTTAAGTTAGATATCTCCAGTGTCCGTTACATGTTTAGGGTGCAACTAGCTCCTGGGTTGTTAGTTTTGAAGGCCACTGACTATCGCTTGGATCCCTTGGCCAGTTTGCTTGTGGGAGTGGTTCTTCTCTGAGGAGTGGGGATCTTGGAGGGCTTTCCTCCGTGTTGACGGGACGCAGAGCGCGGCGTCGCTCGCGCTGAGTCACCAACTGTCTCAGACACATCTGAGCACACAGACTGGATGTCTGAGATGTCAAAGTCAGAGGCGTCACTTCCTCTGCGACTGCTCCCTCTGCTTCCAGCTTTACTTCCAGGTCGGCTGGAATTTTTTCTTGACTCTAGAAAAATAAAATCAAGGACAATAATTAATGAACTGCTAAGAACTAGAAAAATTGCATTTCCTGCAGAAAATGCGTGGGAAT
>LKNJ01005019.1:0-26845 GCA_002120245.1 Maccullochella peelii | reverse complement strand
CAGCAGTATATAATAATTATAATTATATTATATGTTATAATCCAGTAATATAATATATATTATTCTGAAATGGACCATTCTGCATAATGAGTACTTTTACTTTTGGTACTTTGAGTATATGTTGATGCCAATACTTTTGTACTTTTCCTTAAGTAAGATTTTGAATGCCAGAGTATTGCTATTTTTATCTTACTTTTTAAGTAAAAGACTTCTATTACTACTTCTTCCACCATTGCCAATAAACAGATCAATATAACCAGGAGTGAGAGTGTGGCTGTGCAACAATTAAGATCTTTTTTAATCCCTCAATAAATCTATACTTTCGCTGTAACATATATTTAAAACATTGTATATAATATTTAAAGTCAACCATAAACATTTAAATCCATTCAAATAGAAGTAGCATAGTAGCCGTAACCACAATATACAGTACGAGTTTCACTATATTGAATGATACATCCAGCTGGTTTGCTAGGGGCAACTGACACAGCTGGTGACAAATGTGATAGTGACAAACCAGTAATTAGGAATGGGCCTTTTTCACAGCAGATATTTTGACTCGTCTTGTGTTACTAACAACATTAACGATGACTCTGTCCCGGCGAGCCACATGACGGTGAGTCAGCATGCTCAATACCTGGACCCTGAAACTGACGCAGCTAAAGGTAATCCAGCCGTCATTCATTTTATTATTTACACCTGGGGCTTTTCTTACTCTGACATGTCTGTCTGTCTGTCTATCTGTTTGGGCATGATTAGACCTGCTCAGAGCCCTTACCTAAACCCCATCCAACGCCTTTGGTATGAACTGTGAGCCAAGCCTTATCGCCCAACATGTGGCCGACCTCACTGTCTATAAGACCGCCTAATACAGATTTAGTGACCTTAGATTTTAGAGTTAGATTTGCGGGGGCTCTGCTCTTTGAGGAAGCGCTAAAAGAATCTGAGCAATTTTAGTTAAATCAACAATAAAGCTTAGCGTATAGTGAGGAGGTTGGGAGTTGTGGGCATGAGCAGGGTTATAGTGACAGGTTATAATGGCTGCTCTGTACTGGATGTTACTAGTCAGCTGGTAGCCAATCAGCTGATGATTGTAAAGCATGAATGAAGCAGCTGGTGCTAATCAGCCAAATAAAGCACAACTTCAGTGCTTGTAACTAAGTAACTAAGTACATTTACTCAAGTACTGTACTTAAGTACAATTTTGGGGTACTTGTGCTTTACTTTATGCTACTTTATATTTCTACTCCACTACATCTCAGAGGCAAATATTGTACTTTTTAATCAATTATCTGACAGCTTAAATTACTTTCAGATTAAGATTTTAAATAAAAAAAAAAACCATGATACGCTTATAAAGATTAAACCAGTTGTTTCTGATCTTTTTGGTGTGGCCATGAGTTGTTTTTTGTTTCCCCTATAAACTTCTCCAATGGTTTCATTTAAAAAGGTAAAATTATCCAATATTTCACAAAAAAGCAAAGATTTGAGAAAAGTCCAAAAGCAGAAATATAAATTTGTGAAGCAGAACTTTATTTTTCTTCTTTTCCACCCCATAAATAATGTCAAGACCCCTCAGATTTATCTTGTGACCTTTTGGAGGGGCCCAACCCCTAGATTGGGAACCACTGGACTAAACTCCCCACCTGTAAATAAAGTAATTAAAACTAGCTCCGCTAAGTATTAACAACCTAATGATAAAATATATAATATATCAGTCACAGGGGCCATTTTACTACGAGTACTTTTACTTTTGATACTTTAAGTACATGTTACTGATAATACTTCTGTACTTTTACTTAGGTACAGGGTTTCGAATACAAGACTTTTACTTGTAATGGCGTACTTTTACATTTTTGTATTGGTACTTTTACTTAAATAAAAAACTTTAATACTTCTTCCACCCCTGGCCAATGGTTTCATGCTATTCCCCTGATCAACAGTTGGTAGCGGTACGCAAAGAAATGCAGCAATTTGCCAGCAAAGCCAGTGAAGTAGAAGACTGCAAGCTAGTAAATACGGATGTAAACAATGCAGAATTAAAGATATTTTAAAAATCAGCTTTGAAAATGTTGAGGAATGAAATGCACAGGGTTTTTTAGGCCTCAAGGATACACATCATGTGTTTTGGTGAGAAAACTCCACAGGGTGCCTTTAACTAAAACTGCACATCTTATATTGGAAAGGAACACGAACGTGGGATGTTGTCCCAAAGAAGCACAATCCACATTTCTCTCTGGACTCCGGACAAAATATTACTCAACTCATTTGTGTTTGGCTGCAGTTTAGCTTTTTTAATAAGCAGATGAATTCCCCCCCCCCATAAAGTCTTTTTTTTCTCCTTACAACCATAGACATGTTTGTATCATTAAAAAAAAGAAATATAACACAAATTGCCCCTTATACATAACCGTGTGGCGCAGACAAAGAGACACGCTTTTCTTTTTTCCCCCCCGCTTTGTAGCACAAACATGACAGACCGAGTGTGGCCTATTAAAATGTTGCTGTGGTTAATAGTAGATAATGAACCGTACACAGGATAATATATCCTTTAATAACACCTTTTATAACAGATTCTTTTAAACCAATGTACACCCCAAAAGCATGATCATAAATAGTACATACACTGTGTATAAAAGAGGAACAAAAACAACCAGAGAAAGCAGAGCATGCCTTCCAGTGACGGGTACATTCACTTTTTTTTATTCTTTTCTTTTTTTTTTTTGGGCTGAATGCCATACGGACAGCCTGGACATGTACAAAGACCATCCCGTGAAATATCAACGTAACGATATTTGACCGGGAATTAGTTTGTGTCCTTTCAGCTCACCTCCGAAACAGTTTTTTTTTTCCTTTTTCTAAACAGGTCTACAGTTTATGTTGTAAAAAGACAGCACACTGCAAGTCTCACACCTGCATTAAAACTGAGATGAGCACGCCGTTTTACTGAGACGTCCAGCTTCAAGGAAAAGTTGATTTAACACTGATTGTGTCGGCAAGATTGGAGCAAAAGTTGCCCAGAAGTATCTGATCACGGACGCAGCAAGCAAGGAGAGATATTGCAGCTAAAGTACGGAGACATCATCGCTGTTAAGCTACCCAGTAGGCCCATAAAACTCAATATTACACCAACTGTTTGGATACTTTATGGACAGAGACAGAAAGAGAGTAAGAATATGCAGAAACACGTGGACGGTCTGAGTTAGTTGCTACTTGTTTTTGTCTGGTTAACAGGCAGATTAAATGCTACTTTTCACAGCCAGAGCCCGGGAGAGAAGAGGATGGAAGAGCTACTATTGTAGTAAAAGAGAAGAAGAAGAAGAGGAAGAAGAAGAGAGGTTTCTGGGTGGCTCAGAGGACATCATGGACGGTTTGAGAGCGTGGGTGAGTGCAAGCGTTTCCCCACAGGTGCAACGAAACTCAGACTACCGAAAAACATTTTGTCAAGTCTGAGTGAGTTTTAGTGTCGCTTGATGGTTGCAGAGACTTTTTTCACCTTCACAAGAAGGACATTTTTTGGCGGGAAACCCTAGTGTATGTGTGTGTAGAGAAGACTACACAAAAGACAGAGTGGGAGCTGACACAGTGGCAGGAATGACACACTCATTCATTCAGACACACACATACACTCACAGGAAAGAAAAAAATGGCTTTCATCTGAACAAAAATAAACCATAAAACAATATTGACAACAAAAACACCTATAATACAGCAATAATATATATATATATATAAAAATTCAAGTCCTGACATAGTAACACTGATGTTTCTGAATAAAACAGACGGAAAAACAAAAAGCTTGCAGGGAAACGCAGATACAAAACACTTATGGCTGACTGACATTTGACACCTCAGGTCAAGTAAACGTGACACCAAACAGACGTCCTCAGCACTGTGAGCGCAGATCGACAGCTTTTCCTTCTATTTCTCACGGTTGCGTCACGAGGACACCCCAAAACTGGCTCTGTTCACTGTGAAATAGGAAAAGAGAAATGACAGCAACCCGAGAAACAAAAGTGGAACCTGAATTCCAGACACTTCACTTTGCAAAACAGAACAGGAAATAACAACTGATCAACAATGAACGACCCAGGAGCAGCACTATGTACACTTTTTTCCTCTGTCACATAATAATAATAATAATAATAATGTAACATACAGTTGCAACATATTTCTGTACAGTCTCTTCAAACTGACGTAGGAAAAAGTGTGATGGAGAAGCATGCGGCCTCTGGCTGGTGTGTCCTGTGTAAACGTGAAAAGCAGACTTAGCTTGGCGCTGGTTACAGACAAAATGTCCGCCAGTTTAGTCAGTATGGCTACATTTCTTCTGGGTGGCTTTAACCACCTGCCCACATGCTAACAAAATAAAGATGGGGCACTATCTAAGATTTGGCTTTGCAGGTGTGGGGTTTCTGCGTCTCGCCACGCGTCCTTCCCTTCTTCTTGCTCTCCTCTAACCGACCCCTGGTGCTCCAGCAGGGGTCAAACAGCACTGAGATCAGAGGGTCAACGAACATGGTCGACCATGTCTTTTTCACTTCACCCTGTTCCAGCTAGTCATAAGTCATCTTTCTTTGTCCATCGGTCATTTTGTCCCTCTGTGTCACATTTCCAGTCCTCTCTTCTTTTATTCTCACAGCTTTCTGCTTTGACTGGACCAGGGGAGGAGGGCAGTGGGCACTGAGGAGGGGCAGCAGGTGACACTGGGCACAAACCTCGCCCCGTGACCAGCCTCGTTCAACCCCAGACTCTCCCTCCTCCCCTTCTCGTCCATCCTCCTGCACTCGAACAGGCGGCAGCGGCTGGCGTTCCTTCCCTCCTTGGCTTCACACCACAAACTCGTTGCTGCCGTACAGAACCAGCTGCTGTGGCCCCGAGCTGAAGTCCGACTCCCTCCGGTGGCTGCCTGAGGGCTCGCGTGGTGAGCTGCGGCTAAGCCTGAACCTGGTGCGGGTCTTACCAGCTCTGTGGCTCCCCTCTTCCTCGGCCAACGGGGCCCCCAGACCACAGGAGGTGAGCAGGGGCCCGGAGGAGGAGGAGCGGAAGCGGTAGTGAGGGGAGGGAGAGCCGGAGGCGTTGGAAGAGAGAGAGGAGGAGGGGTGGTAGGAGGAGGAAATGGTGGATGTGGAGTCTGCAGAGTCCTGGGAGTCGGGCTGACGGCGCAAAGCTCGTCTGCCCTTTGCGTCCGACTTTCTGGAGCGATAAGTGCCACGCTCTGCGGAAAGAGAGAGCAATGTTACTGATTAAAGACACACGTTAACCATGTTGACAATATACTGTATAGACACATTTACCCCACTTAAAAGTGCAACTGTAACCAACAGGAGCTGAAGACATTCAAAACTCAGCTGCAAACGTATTCCTACTCCTCCTAAGTGTAATTATATCATTAGGAGGTCTGTGGACGTATCCACTTACAGTGTCTTGCCCTTTAATAGCAGCAGGTTGAGTGACACTGAAATTAGCCAAATGAGCACATATTAAAGCAAAAGGAAGAGAGAGATTTAAACACAAACGATCATACAGAAGGTGTAACGTGCTCTTGTAGCATCTGTGCAACCATTTGATAGTCTCATAGTGGTGTCCTTGGGGTTAATGCGCCGACCATGAACCGCAATGTCCCCAGTCCAGGAACCGTTGTTGCATGTTGTTCCCCATTTCTCTTTCCCTTCATTTCCTGTCATCTCTCCTCTGCCAGTTCTCTAGAAAACCTCCCCAAAATAAAAAAAAGACAAACACAACTTTTGTCTCGTTCACGTTCATCCATGTGTGTTAGCTGATGGATAGTTGTTAGCTAGCTTGCTTAACCGTTGTTGTTGTGACTAAACTGCTAAAGTAAACTAAAAGTTATTCTTCTTCTGGT
Organism: Maccullochella peelii; assembly: GCA_002120245.1. NCBI lineage: Eukaryota > Metazoa > Chordata > Actinopteri > Centrarchiformes > Percichthyidae > Maccullochella > Maccullochella peelii. Next base: position 20,979 of record LKNJ01005019.1, on the reverse strand, counting down.
GCTTTTGGGAGTTACCAAATAGCTTCAGCTGCATTACCACCAACTGCCAGACTGGAGTAGAGCTTACCCCGAATTGCATCAACTGTCATGTAAACACCCTAACCAGATTGTCTCGCATTAAGGTCCAATCAAAGTAAGGAAGGAACTGAGGAAGTATCAGACACACAGTATGGCGTGCACACACCCACACCCACACACCCACACACACACACACACACACACACCAGAGGGGTCTGAGGTGGCTCCCTCCATCTCCATGGTGATATTCTCAGAGCTGTCTGCTGTGCCGATGGATGCTTCAGATTCAGGAGTCTCATCATCGGATGCTCGCGGCTCCAAGATCAACATCTCAAAGGTCAGCTCCTCCCTGCCGACACACACACACACACACACAAACGCCAGATTACAAGCCTGGTCGGAGGTGCTTAATCTAAATCATTTTATTACTTATTACTTATTTTAGCAATTTAGAATTAGTACTATAGACTGACCTTAAGTTTCTACTTGGCCTACCAGCAATCGCCTCTATGGATGTGCAAAGGTCAAAGTAATTTCTCGTGATAACAGATGTCACTAAGTACTATATTTGTGTGTCAGTGGGAACATGGTAACACATTGCTGGCTAATGACATACAGTAAGGGAATAGATAGATAAGTGCTCACTCCTACACAGCTACCAGTTCACACTCGAAAAGTTGTTTTTTAATGTGTGGCCATGATTTAGTGACGCATCCGCTAAAAGTGATGCGGCACTTATTTTCTGGTTGGTAGAGATGATGAGTGAGTGACTGAGATTACGCTTTTACTTTTAAACTGGATGTTTAGGCCAATAATTACGTTAAGTTTTAAGTTTTATATGACATTGTGGTGGAGGAAGTATTCAGATCCTTTACTTTACTTTAAGTAAATGTACTAATACCACACTGCAAAATTACTCCATTACATGTAAAAGTCTTGCATTGAAAATGTTACTTAAGAAAGTATAATCAGGAAAATGTAAAATGTAAGGTACTCAATGCAGGAAAATGGCCCCTGTGATTGTTATACTACTCATACATTAATGTAAAAGTAGGATTTTACTGTTGCAGTTGGTTTAGGTACCGGCTAATGTTGAACTAACTAAAAACATCATATTTTATAGTCAGTTCTTTGTATGTTTTGTGTGCAAAAATCTTAATTTGCAAAGTAACTAGTAACTAATGCTGTCAGATAAATGTAGTGAAGTAAAAAGTACAATATTTCTCTCTGAGATGTAGTGGTGTAAAAACATAAAGCGGCATGACAAGAAAACACTCAAGTAAAGTACAAGTACCTCAAAGTTGTATTTAAGTAAATGTACTCAGTTTCGTTCCACCACTGGTTGATGTGGAGATATGTGCTTCACTAAAATCATCACAGTTGTAGGGTATGCTTTGTACAGTACACCTTCCCTGTGCTTTGGCAGCTTGTTTAGACACTTTATGTGACACATTAAAACAAAACACTTCAGCGTCATCAGATCGGCTCTGAACAGTTCAGCCAGAGAGACGTCATACTTCTCTTTCTGCAGACTCTCGATCTGCTCGGTGAGGATTCGCTCCTCCTGCTGCATCGCCAGCTGCTGCTGCTCGTTCAGCCCGGCCTCTGCTGCATCCTCTCCTCCTCCTCCTCCTCCTCCTCCTCCTCCTCCTCCTCCTGCTGCACTCTCTCCATCCACCACAGGGGGCGTCCTGGGGCTGAGAGGAGGCGAGGGCGTGTGGGTGCTGCTTTGCCGAACACGACCTTTGCTCTGCAATTTCACACACAAAATCACAGAGCAAGAGAGAGTGTGTTAGTGGAGGTTGACTAATAATAATAATAATAATAATAATCAGTTATTTGTTGACAGTGACAGTGATGGAGCACAGACAGCGGACTCGCTATAGACACGGTTGGATGCTTTGACCACATACTAACTATACACAGGATGTACTGACCACAGTTCACAACATCACTGCTAAGAAACTATGACGTCTGCTAATTATCACCACACACACACATACAAACACATCTTCTGCTACACACACACACACACACACACACACACACACACACACAGGTAGGCATTACCTTAAGTTTAGCTGTGTTAGGCTGCATGTTAATAAGTTGTGGAGCAGAAACATAAAGCAAAGAGCTTAGTTAATTATTATTATTAATTACATAATTAACTAGCAAACCTCAGCAAACTATTTCCCTAAATAACTGATGTTAATTAATATAATCTATGTCCAGCTGGGCTAATCCCTATGTTCCCAGCATGTGTCTCTTGATATAAACTAACATTGTAAGAGATTGGTAAGGTATCTTCGCAGTTCAAATTGCAAAAGAACAAAGGGAGGCGGACGTTTCAAATGCAGTTTGAATGGTAAAAATCTGTTCAGCCACTGTGGAAGTATCAATGTCTAAAGTCAAGAAAACGGTCTTGCATGCAAATTTGAGGGCGTAGGTTTCAAGGAGTATAACATCAGTGGGCTTTAAGGTGTAGGTGGGTGATTTCAACATTTGACCCAGGGAAAACATTGCTGAGAACATAAAACCCTTTGAAAGGTCTCGTTAATGTGTCATATTAAGAGGATATTGAACTGGGGAACTAGCTAGCTAATGTTAGCTATTGTTAAAACCCCATCTGTTCTCACAACAGTTGGTTCACAAGCAGAACTGTGACAAAAAGTCAAAAAAAGACTTTAAGTTCAAAGTCAGTCTCAAGTCCAAGTCAAGACCTGAGCCTGCAGCCTCAGTATATTTAGGGACAAAGTTGAATTTTGTGGCATTTGGGCCATACAAAACCTTGAAACCTGTGCGATGCCATTTGATGTGAAAGCCCAAAGCATTTTTAATCTGAATAAATAAATAATTGATCTTGTTTCTTGTTCAATACATTCCTTGTGTTTCCAGTGTTGGAAAAGATCAAAAGTCCAAGCAGAGTCTGAAGTCAAGTCTCTGTACCGTTATTTATCAAGTCAAATAAAATGAATTTAAGTCAGACTTTAGTCCAAGCAGACATAGGAACATAAACAGAACAGTAACAAAATGATTACCAGTAACACTACTCATGTCTAGTTTATTCTTTAACTGAATAATGTGCCTGCTGAAAGCCACATTTCATTACCTGAATATAACAATATCACACTGTTTTTAGAGTAAACGTAGATGTAAACCTTTTTTTTGGGTGGCAGTTCCCACTTGGTTCAGGTGGAAAAATGAACAATATTAACAAACAATGTTACTTTTCGGGGGTTATCGCTCGAGGACCTTATGAATTATTCCATAACAGCGTTAAGCCGACACTTGTCAGCTAACCAAGTTGTAACAAAACAGTAACAAATACACAAACAGAGGGTCAGACAGCTAAAAGAGCACTAGCTTACAGACAGACGTGACAGGTACTGTGACTGGAGGCAACAGACAGTATGAGTGGACGGATCAAATAGACTGACTGACGGACAGGACAGGAGTGGTGGGTGGGCGGGCACATGGAGTGGAAGGGGCATACATACCGGGGTGCCAGTGCGGGTTATACTCATAAACCTAACAGCAATTAGTACGGGTTTCTGAAAGGAGGAGTGGGGGGAAGGGAGGAAGGAAGGACAGATTAGGGTTATGGAGCGGTGAAGGTAATCAGGCAAGTGTGGATTTGGTGATTTGCAGGGTCAAAAGATGTCTAGACATTTCGGTTAAAACGGAGCTAAATTTGGTTGGAAAGTGAAAGTTTTTTAAGACACTTTCGTTAAATATAACACATCCAAACCACATGTTGAAATGCAGTTGACACAACAATTACATGTGACCAAGATGTCTAAAAAAAACATCACTTTTTAACCTAGTTTAGCCAAGTTTTAACCAAGACATCTAGAAATCTTTTGCAAATCATTAAAACCACGTTTACTGTTAAAGTTTACATAGAGTTGGTTGTTAAAGGAATTCGGGAGGCTTGGGAATCACAAACAAGTTGGCAGCATCTTTCCGATAAATGTTTGCCAGAAAGACACATTACACATCTTGATGCTCCTTATGGGAGGACAGTAATTTCATTCCTTGTTAAAATGTAGTAACAGGAAGTTATATAACGTTACACTTTGTATTTCGTGTAAGTCACTGCTTCTTCTACTTTGCATTGGAGCTACAATTTGATTTGGTTCCTTTGAATGCATTTAAATCCATTATGAAAGACCTGGAGACAGAATTGTTGGGGTGTCGGTGCTTAAACTGATATTTTGGATGTGTGGCTTGTACTGCACTTTGCTCCTTGGGATGTTATATAATGTAATATTTGTCTGTTCTTCTCTTTTGTGTCGGTTTACAAACACTTGTTTTTATCTTGTGCTGCTGCCTATCTTGGTCTCCCCTGAAAAAGATTTGTTGTAAAAAAGCTAAAGCAGTGCAATAAACATGTTCAATTTTTCCAATTTTTAATAAAGGTCATAAAGCTGAAATGACCTTTAAAGATGTTTTATATTGGGGTGGATTTGCCTGTTGTATTTGTATTTGTTCGAGGTTGTCTTAATTCATGCTTATTTTCCCTTCTTACTTATGATTTGATGTATTGATTTAAATGACTGACATGAGCAACATTACCATTGTATGTCAGTGGCTCTAAGCTACTTTTCACTCTTTGCACTTCTTCCTTTTTTGTTTTGTACATGGATGTTGTTTTTCTCTGAATAAAAGAAAAAAAATTTTGGGAGCTCATGAGAGCCCTTTTTAAAATCTGCAGTGACTGTGAAGTGAGTTAGAAGAAAAGAGTAGGAACAGGCATAAGACGTATTAGTCAACATAGTTCTTCTTATAAAAGGGAGGGTTGTTGGCACATGTGTAGCCTCGATGAGAAGCTGTAATTTTTTAATTAAGATCCAACAACTTTATCTTTCGCATGCAAAGTTACTATGTGCTGCTGTGTACATTTTTAAGGTATATCCCCTTGAGTGTGTTTTTTTTGTCAGCTTTTTGCTTGTGTTACAAAAACAGAGCAAAATCTGTTGATGAAAGATGTAAAAAAAAAAGAAAAGACAACACAGAGGAATGAACTCCTGCCATGGCCGTGTGAAAACCATGCCAGCTGTGCGTCACCATTTGTGTCACCATTTAAATGATGAGTGAGAGGAACAAGTGAAAAAACATCCATGTCATAACCGGGCACAATAAGGATCGTTCGCACTAACATCTTTAGAATAATGAATATGTAACTTGGCACAGGAGCCTAGTGGGCTGTTGTCGACTGACTGACGGTAGCCGCAGTCTGAGCTTACCATGGACTTCCTGACGTGGGTCAGTCTACTCTTGGCTTTGCTTTCTGCAAACTCCAGACTGTTGATGTCCTTCAGACGAGCTTTGTACTTGCTCATCTGCTCGTTGATGATCAGCTCCACACACCTACGGGGAAGAGATCCCTTTAGAATATCATACGAGTAGAATACGAGTAGAATAGAGGATTGGGTTGCCCCAGCTATTTGTGAATCACTTCTTAGTTTCAAACTAGTGATTTACCATTAAAACGTTTGTACACATTGTGTAGCTAGTAAACCTTCTAGCAGTATGTACATTGGTTACTAGGCAGCTAACATATAGCACTGTCCAATCAAAAGCATCAACTGTGTTAACAGGAAGTCAGTGTAGCATCACAAAATGTACAAAAATAGAAGTTAGAAGTGTATAGTGAGACATTTCTCTGTTGCAGGCAGTTATTTTGTTAACCAGCCCTATTCAGTGAGCCAATATGGGAAACAACAGAGGGTAGTTGAGGACGGTGGACGTACGCGGTGGTCTTGCTGATGTCTTGGACGCTCTGCAGCGGGTCGATGGTGTCGGGGCAGCGAAGGATGCAGGGAGCGAACACGATGGCGAGAGCGTTGGCTGACATCCTGTTAGTCTCCTCCTGCAGGGCGATCCTGAAACACACCCCAATATAATCCTGTTAATCCTGATGTTGATCCTCACAGAGTGCCGACACCCATTCCCACCAAACACAACAGACAGTATGGCATGTGACCGAGACAGCTAATCCAGTGTGTTTGATAATCTGTGAGAATCTGAAACCACTGCTTCTAATATAAAAAAAAACCAACTGACTGCACAGACACTTTGCGCACGGCCAAAACAACAGATCTTATTTCAAACCCAGTTTTTAGACGCGGGCTGTCTTGCCTGAGGCTGTACAGCTGATGTTGATTATTATCTCATCACCCACCTGACCAGATGGAAGATGAGGCGCTCCAGCGTGCTGAGGTGTGTCCTGCTGAGCTGGTCGATCACAGAATACACCCCTCGGATCACCTCCCGCTTGTCTGGCTGACCTGAAAAGAAAACAAACACACAACATCAGGAACTGACTCTCAGCTGGAGCAGCAAAAAGGAGTCACTGAAGGGGCTAATTATGAGCTTACCCATTGCCCTGAGGAACTCCTCGTACAGTTCAAAGGTCATGAGAGGGCTGGGCAGGTCGCGAAGCCACTGTTTGAGAACGCTGGCTATGACGTGGATGTTGTAGTCATCCAGGTTCACGCTGCTCACATCTGGAACAGAGAGATACGTTCAGGTAAACTGACTTTTCTTCATCTTTCTCTTTTTGTGACTTTATACAGCATATTTAGAAGAAGAAGAAGAAAAAGAAGAAGAGGTAGTAGTAGTAGTACAAGAAGTAGTAGTAGACAAAAAATAAGTAGTAGTAGTAGTAGTAGTTGTAGAAGAAGAAGAAGTAAAAGACGACTAAGAAGAAGAAGAAGTACAAATAGTAATAGTAGCAGTAGTAGTAGTACTACTGTAGGGGTAGTAGTATTTATTGTTTGAGCCACCTGAATACGTTTGAAGCTGATTTTAACTGCAGCCTCTATTAATTTAAATAAATATTTACAGTAAGACTTCCAAAATCAGTGATTACTTCAAACTTTCAAATATCATCACAACATTTCTTTCAGAAGCACAAAATGAATTAATTAAGAATGAACATTAGTTATATTAAAACACAGATAATACACAGATATGAAATTAAACACTTTTTCCTTGTTTTTGGGTCAGTGTCCGTCTCACCTGTGTCCAGCCCCTGACGGAGTTCTTTGATCTTATTGGTGGAGCCCGACTTCCTGTAGATCCCCTCCGTGTAGAGGCCGTGCATCTCGATGTAGTTGATGAGCTTCTCCACCAGCTGGGGCACCGTTCGCTCCTCGCTGGTCAGACGGGACAACTCCACGCCATACTGCCGAGACGACAGCTCCGGATCGTACTTGTGTACAAAAAAGCAGACACAAACACAGAAACGCGTCACATTAAAGTGAGACTACGGTGTGTCACTTTTACTGTGGCCCCTGTAACAATTACAGCATGATGATGAAGGATACAGTATGTAAACTCACTCAGTAATGTCCATGATACAGCAAAATCTACTTAAAATTTGCCAACATTAGCCACCATTAGCCTCTGGTCATACCAGACCAAATAAGCCTGTAGCAGCAAAACCTCTGAGTGTATTAGATGAAGGGTGCGTTTTTTTGCTCATAAATTCAACTTTCTTTAAATGAGAAGAAGTTTTATTTCTTCTTTCAAAAAGGTGCATAGTCTCGCCTTAAAAGCAGCAGAGTTTGCAACTGTAACTGATTAAGTAATAGGTACAAATGAATGTCTTTATCTTAAAGACCTAAAGCTGAATATCAAACCAAGAAAAAGAAGAAAGTGTTTGTTTGTTTTGATTAGTTGACAAAGCTTTTGTTTAAAAGAAAAAATCAGCAATTATGGTCCTTTTTCACAGAGATTCTTTAAGTTGTATTATTTCTGCGTTATTATTTTCAGGTTTACATCTACATATATACATATACCCAAAACAGAAGCCCTCACACAAACGTAGCAGGCATACTATAATTTTTTGTTAGATAGCATAAATTCAAATAGTAAATCAAGTGGGCAATAATTGAATCATTGTTCTGATTAGTGATTAAACTGATGTGCTACGATATCCATATCCATTGCTGTCTTTGTGCATTTGAACACCAGTGTGATATTACAGCGTCCTGAAACAAGAAACCTTAAAATAATAGACAAAAAAAATCTCCTCCTACCTTTTTACTGCATTTGGTGGTCATCTTGGAGCAGCACTTCCTGTGGCAGGCGTAGCGACACACTGCAGACAACAGAACAACACAGTCAGACTGATGGTACTTCAACAATATCCGCACAGCTGCAACAACATCTGCAGTCAGTCACGACCTCAAAGACCAAGACTGCAAACGTTGAGGCGGCAGAGAGTTTGGATGTAACGTCTGCTGCTCCCTGAAAGTGCAGATGGAGCTTGTAACAAGATAGAAGATAGATCTATGAAAGGAGAGGGAGGTTTAATCGAATTTTTCCGACACTCAGGGAGGCAGGGAAAGTGTGTGAGTTTCGTATGAACGTGTAGTGTGTGTGTGAGTGTGTGTCTGTGTGTGAGAAAAGAGTAGGAGGGGGTGTAATGTGCTGTGTGGATGGAAATAAAAACTACACACATGGGCGTGAGCACCTGTGTGTAAATGAGTTAGGAGAACATTAGGAACTGATGATGGTGTGTATATCTGTGTGTGGGTGTATGTGTGGAATTTGAAGATATTTACAGCCTTTTATGCTTTTATAGTGAATTTAAAAATGCAACAGAAAATGTTATATTATGTAAAAAGTAAAAATAAGACAAATACTTATTGCCCACCAAGGTAAAGGTCATTATTTACTATTTATTTAGAGGGGAGACATATAAATCTGAGTCCTTCCAGGTTTGTTAATGTAGTTGCAATTCCTGTTCTGCACTTTTCTGTCCTGTTTCTACCTGTCTGTCGTTATTTATGAACGTATAAAGTCTAGCTGCAGTCTTGACAATTAATACTCATAATCAGTTCTGTATTTGTGAGCTCTTTGTGTCACCAGAGTATAGAAAGGGTGCAGTGAAGCGCAGCGGGGGTCCATGTAGGGCTGATGATGTTTACAGCTCTTGGCTCGTTAAGTCAGTGTAAACATGAGACACAGCAGAAGTAAAAGGTAAAGATGTATAATACATCATTTCTTTGGTGCGGGACAATTGAACTGATGTAGTGGTGTGAAAGCAAACTATCTATCTAAGTTAAGTGTGTGTGTGTTTTCGTGTTCAATCCTCACGTTTGCAGACGCAGGCTCTGTCCATCATCCAGATGAGGGAGGAGCAGTACTCGCAGTAAGTGGGGATACTGTACTGTGTGGACTTGAAGATGTGGCCGTTGTGTTCTTCCACCTGGGGGTGGGGGGTGGGGTGGGGGTGTCAGTTAACGTTTTTATTCCAAACTCTTTGTTTCAGTAAGTGTCGTCAAATTTACAACTCACAATGTCTGTTTCCTTCTTCCTCGACTTCTTGCGTTCACGTTTAGGAGCCTGGAGAGAGAGAAATGTGTTACCTTTTTGCATTTTGTGTGTGTTTCTCGTGAGATCTGCACATGTAATTAATTAATATGATTTGAAGTGCAGAAAGTAAGTAAGAAAAGTACGTGACGTTAGCTAATGACATTCCGGTGGCAATCTGTGAGAATGCCAAAAGCCAACTGCGCCGCTACTTCAAACAATTAAGTTTAAAATTTAAAACTTTAGATCCCCCTTTATCTGCATTTTCCTCTGACAAAACAACCTCTGGTCTCTCTTATGTCGTACAAACTCAGCAGAGGAACAACAGACCCCGAATCGCTTGGGAAAATGATCAGACAGATTGTCCAAGAGGAAATTTCATAATTACAATACTGTGATGATTTATATTATCATTGCTATTATTTAGTGTGTAGTCCTGTCAAGTATTTCTGTTATCTTTTCATCCATCCATCCAGCTTTTTAACTTTCTTACCCTGCCGATAGTTCCCTCCATGGGCTTAAACTCGGTCATAAACTCGTCCAGGAAGACCTTGAAGGTGTTGACCCACACCTTCACCGGCGACTCGCTCCAGTCCCTCTGCTCCAGACGCATGGACTTCTCCAGGATGTGCTCGAACAGGGCGTAGAGATCCTTATAACGGATACTCTTCCCATCATCCATCTGGTGGTGAGGGCAACGGAAAGGAAAGGAAATATTAGACAGGATCATCAGTGCTCTTTGGGTTTCAAATGACAAATGAATTCAGAGCTGAATGGAGATTTTATGGTGATTCATGCAGCTGAGAACAAACTAAGAGCAGCGAGGACTCACAGCCAGGGCGGTGGAGTAGGAGTTGAAAATGTTGATCCTGAACTCCTTCAGCGCTTTCTTGAAGACGACATCCACCATAGTGTCCTTCTTACCATCTTCAGACTCCAGGTCAGCAATCTGGAGGGACAAACGCTCAACAGCTCAAGTCAACAGGTCATGAAACGTAAATAAAACAGCCGTGTGTGTGTGTGTGTGTGTGTGTGTGTGTGTGTGTGTATGCAGGTTTGCCCTCTTACCTTCTTCATGAGGAAGTCGTTCATGCTGCGGTAGTCGTGGGCCGAGGTGAGGATGTGCAGTGCGTCGTTCTGCCACTGGGTGGGTTCCAGAGCGATGCTGCTGATCTTCACACTGCGACGCCTCCTCATCTTAGGAGACGGCTCCTTGTTCTCCTTACTGTCCCTGACGCCCCGAGAAGGACCTGCCTCCAAATCTGGACTGTGAGGAGGAGAAGGGCCTTGTGGGAGGATGGACACAAAGATGGAGAGAAGGTGGATTACTAAACACGATTTGTGTTCAAAATTCTTCATAAAAACTTCCTTTATCCTATTAAATAATATTCTATAGTATACTGTACTAGCTGGGATTGGCTCCAGCCCCCCCTCGACCCTCTGAGGATAAGCGTTATAGATAATGGATGGATGGATGGAGTATTACTGTGCTATTCTTCTGTTTCTCATCATGACCTTTGACGTCTGTGTGTATTTGTGTGTACTCTACGTGTGTGTCTGTAAATTTATACTCAAAGAACTAAAAACAGCACATTTTGCATCTAAGGTGATTATTATTTTGTTTTATTACCGTGTGTATCGCCAGCTTCGTTCCAGCTGGCCTGCTTCTCTCTCGACAGTTTCTTCTCGCTGAGCTTCCTCTTACTCCAGAATCTCATCTTTCCTCTCATCCTGCTAAATCACAAACACAGTTGATTAATTTGAGATCAATTAATTTAAGAATACACTCATACACACACAAACAAATTAGGGAAAGTCATGGAAAAACTCACATTAAATGACGTTTAAAGTGTATCATGTGTTGAAATGTAAATAATGTAGTAAAATAAACTAAACCACCAAACGTACAATACACAGGGTCAGTCAGTGTTTTTATAAATGTATTGAAGTATTTTAGAATTGTACACCCAAAATAAGTAAGCAAAGTTAGTTTGGTTAGTTTTAATTTCCCCCAACAAACAGACAAAGACACTCTTTTTGTGTATAATTTCTTTTGCTACAGTAAATTAAAACGCAAAGACTGAAGTTATGAGGAGCAGGAGGATTTTCTGTGCAAAGACATGTAATTAGAGACTCTCTAGTGATCTTACCTTCCATCCTGACTGGAGGTTTTCCTGAGGACCTCCACCTTGCCCAGGTCTCCTGAGGACATGGTCTTATGGATCTTCTTCTGGTCTTTGTGAGATGGCTGGAGAGCAGAGCAAACGACAACCGGGTGAGAATATATATAGATATATATTAACATTTATTTCAGTGGGCTGACCGAGTTCTGGCAGGTTTAAAACTTTGGAGGATGCTGTGGTTTTTGGCCTCCAGGCTCGGTTTCCTGTTTAACACAGATTAGTTCCTCTATGTTGACTAATGGGAGAATTATTTTATGGAGTAATATCTATAATTTGTTGCACAACTAGAATGCATAAATCCACATCACTGCAGTAAATGTACGAGACTACTTATTAAGGCAAATTACTTTATAGTTTCTTCTAGTGATGCTACTAAATGTACTGATATAATAAATCTACTGAATCTGAAGAGGTTGAGTGAAATCAGCAACATCACAGAGGATGACGCTGATATTCAGACAGAAACAGAAGTCATGCTCGAAAGATCCTGTTAGAAAAATGACTTTGTTGTTAGTGAGAAGTTACTCGGCTCGAGGTTTTAACGACTCCAGCATGCAGGAGCAGCACATGGCGTGCAGTGCAACACGAGGTGTGTTGTGTGGTTTTCAGGACAGCCCAGTTGTTGAGTGGACAAGATCTTCAGTCAGTCCTTACTGTGAAAATCTCTGTTTATTGTTGTCACAGAAGAAGCAGATACAGGGATACCTTAATACACTAGCATTTTGAGTTTTAACCATTTCTTTTTCCTTCAAGACAGAAGTTTTCTTCTTCACTTGTCTGTAAGTTAGTGAGATTTAATTTGATAAGGGTGCCAACAGCAGCAGACTAATCATTTGAGGCTGTAGCCATTGCTGTAAATGATGCGTTATATACTAACAATGCTCAAAAAGACAAATACTTTTCTCTCAGAACTAGTGATGCAGCAATTAGTCAATTACTCGATTACTTGATCAACAGAAAATGAATCGCTAAAGGTTCTGACACTCAATTAATCATTTTGTTTATTCACCAAAAACGCATTTGCTGGTTCCAGCTATCTCAAAAACAAGGTCTTGCTGCTTTTATTTAGTTTTATATCATCATAAATTGAAAATCTTTTGGTTTTGGGCTGTTGGTTGGACAACAGTCCTTCTTACAACGTGGCATGTGTTTACTGAAGGAAAAATACAAGATTAAACTCCAAAATGTTGAAGTATCCCTTGATAAAGAAATATGCTCTTGTGAGATGAAAAGAAGAGTGAAGCCTAGAGGGGACAGCTTCGACGGCTCAGGTTGGGCTGATTTTGAAACCAACAGCCACCAGAGCGACGTGCAAGGCCATTCACTACAGACGACCCACGGTGGCGGTCTGTTTGAGTCAAGTGGAGAAACTGTTTGGTCAGACTGCAGCTCAGTAGTCAAACGGTCCAACAGAAGTGAACAGTATGATGAAAGTGAGGGTTAGCAGTGTTAAAAGGCTCCTCCCCTGCCGCTTGGCCAGGTCCACCTGAGAGGAGGGTGGAGGGACAGGATGCCTGGAGGTCATGGGACCTCCGGAGATCCGGTATTTTACCATCTCGGAGTCACTGTGACAGTCAGCTTCGGGGTGGGCGTGTGAGGGAGACAGGGAGGGGGGCAGCGTGTGGGAGTGGGCGGGGATGTAGTATTCATCGTCGTCGTCCGACTGGGTCGCCCCCTCAGAGTTACAGCGGGTGAGGAAGTCGGAGCGCGTCCGGGACATTCGCGCTTTCTTTTTGGGGCCGGGGCGGCCCACCTGCTTCCAGGCAACCACAGGAACATCAGGTCAGACGCTAGTGTGTGTGTGTGTGTGTGTGTGTGTGTGTTTATGTGTGAATATGAGATTTTGGAATTGACTTGTGCACAACACTGTGAATCTAGCCAAAAGTAAATGCAGCAAACCTTAGCTGACCCCCCGATGCATCTTTTATGAGGTAAATTCTCATACTACATATAGTGCATTTCATAATACTTTATTTTCTTAGTGACAAAATGGCTAATCTTGGAGAAAAGGCTGTTCAAAGGTCTGCACACGGAGCACACAAAAGTGATTTGGTGAATAAATGTCTTTTACACTTTTCATCAAAAGTAATTTGTAAGTTATATATTTCTACAGGTTTATTTTCATATCTATCAGCTGTACATAATAGCTGTATCTGTGTTTCTTTATCCTATATAAATCTGTTATGTAAATCTGCTGTATGTCTATGCTGATTTGATTTTTTGTATATTTATAAGCACATCGAGAGCTACTGAGTCAAAATCCTTGCATGTGTGAGCATAAGAGGCCAATTAAAGTAAATCTGATTCTGAGGTTTTAACATAGAGTGGAAGTTTTCAGTAGCTATAGTTTATATTAGAGTTGGTAAAAAAAAATATAATCATTCCAAAGGAGCAAAATAAACTTTTTTCCAGTTTTACAGTCAGAAATACACTCTTAACTTAAAATTACTTCTGATTAATTACAACGAGATTAGTCTGCACCCAACAACAGACCACTGTATAAGAATCAAACGATGTGTGAGGGAGCGTGTGGGTGTGTTCACATTCGTGTGTGTGTCCTACCTCTCTGTTTCTGGATCCAGCAGATTTGGAGTCATACATGGCCAGAGATCTCTCCTGGTTCACCAAATCCTTATCTGACCTGCAACACAAATCCAGATGTTAAAAGTTTTACAAAAAGGCCCCAAATCTACCGCTGCTTCTGCAGAAAGATCTCATTACTCCAGCAGAGGCAGATAGTCGTGTTTTTATTTAAACCGACAGCTTACATGGTCCTTTGTAGGAGGGAAAGTTTGTGCAAATGAAAACTATTAAAAACAACTTAAAACATCAAAATATGGTCACCAGCCTTACAGCAATGCTGCTATAATTAGGGTAAGTGTTTTAAATCTTTACAATATATCACATTCACATACATATAATGTTCTTTTCCTGGATTTTCTGAGTAATTCTTTATCTATAAAAGTCCTTTGTCGTAACGATATAGATTTGGTGTTTTACAGAATTTTTACTTCAGCCAGAGAAATGATTTTACTAAAGAACCACAAGTTATTTTGAGATGTTATAAAAGCAGATTTGGCACTTCATGTAAACAATGACACTTGCAGATTGTGCCTTCCCTAACCTGCATTCACATCCTTCAGTGTAACGGGGTCACTTACTTGGAGAAGGGCAGCTTGCGTCTGGGTGGGGAGAACACAGTGTTGGACGGTTTCTCCACCATGTTCACAATCACAGTCTGGGATGAGCTCTTCTTCTGAGCTTTTGGAGGTTTGGTGTGCAGGACCGGGCTGGGAGCCTCCTGCGCAGGCTGGATCGCCTTCCTCTCCTCCTGACTGGGGAGAACAGTGGGAACACTGGCGTTTGGCTCCAGGATGATCTGGATGTCCACCTCTGAGGAGCAAATCACTGGTAATTCTGGACTTGATCCATGGGCATTGGGAGACTTGTCCACCCCGAATACATCTCTCTTGGCCTCGGTAGCAATCCCATGAGGCTGTTCCATCTCGGATACTACTTCCAAGCCTGAAACAGGGGTCATTTGGGAACCAGATGCTGCTGCTCCTGTTTCAGAAGCTCCTTCTAGGGTTTGGGCTGCCAGCAGCTCCCCTTCCTCCACAGGGCTCTCCTTCTGCATACTGATCAACACCACTACAGGTCTTCGAGACGTGGACTCCTTCCTCTCATTGTAAGATTTGCTGGGGCTTTCGGATTTTGGTTCATGAACTGGACTTTGGTCAGAAGCAATATAAAACGTTGCCCTTGGACCCTTCGCCTTGTTTGGCGGCTCCATCACAGGCTTCTCATTAAAGTTTGAATCTCTCAGCCCCTCGTGTAGTTGAATATCCTGTGCTTGGGGATGTTCTTGAGGTGCAGTCGACTGGGAACTAAAACCTCCAGAGCCTTCAGTCTCCATGTCTTCCACACTGAGCAGTTCAAAACTTCCATGACTGGTTGGAGATCCCCGAGGTGAATGTCTGTGATGGTCTTCCAGCTGACAGGCACTGCTGTCTGGGAGCGAGTCTTCTTGCAGAGGACCTCCCACACTGGTTCGGACCTTGAGAAGCTCTAAGCTGAACTGAGCCTGCTCTAGCTCTCTCATTCGTCTGCTCTCTCGTTTTGAGCGGTGCTTATGGCTCGTCTCATCTATGCTCCTACTTCGCTCTGAGTCCTCTTCTCTTTCGGTCTCTCCCACGTCTAACAGTACAGGCTTAGAGTCTTCGGAAAGTTCTCCAGAGATATCCTGGACATAACCGTCCTGTCCTGATGACGGGAGGTCCTCCATGGTTCCTGCATCCATCTCTGCCGGTGGACTCTGTTGTCTACTGAGTCGCTGTCTTTCATGCTGCTCCTTCACTTCCCTGAACCTAAAGTCAGTGAACAATGCAAAGGTGTAATTAACAACAGTCTCCACACAAAGCTGGCAGAAAACAGAATATTATACACACACCAACATGATTTTACATTAACTAAACTACAATGTTTTTAAAATAAAAATTACACCCAGATTTTTGTCTTATTGTTTTTTAATCCAATTTTCAACAGTGTTTGATGCCTGATGAAGGTTACATCACTGAAATGTTGTGTCTAATAAACTCAGTGCTGACAGAGTGCAGGAATTTAACCTTTTCTTTCACATGATTTCATCGTCCTGTCTACCAGGTGTGCATTAGATAACACCAAGTTTAATCTGATTTTCACCAATTTTTTATAAAGTTGTTGCAGATATATTATTTTAAATTTAATTTTAAGGCAAAAGTGACTCATCCTCTTCTAAAACTTTCTTCTGCTCTAACTCCTTCATTCACCTGAGTCGAGCCAGGTATCCCCTGCCCATCGTCTGTAGCTGCGTCACAGTCTTGTACGTCTGATGGTAGCGCTTCCTCTCCCTGAATCCTCTCCAGGCTGTTTGAACTGTCACAGCTGCCAAAGATTTGCGATGACAGCAATTTCTCCAGCTCCTCTGTATGACAATGGCAGAGTCCCGACGCTGCAGGAACCTCCTGCGCTCCCTGTAGCTCCTCCAGGCCGCCTGCAGACACACCGCCGCCCCCTCCTCCTCATCACTCGAGTCGACGGTGGACTCTTTGAGAAGACAGCGTCGCCACCACCGCTGCAGGAAAACAGAAAAGGAAAGGGAAAATGTGTTGAATCTTTTTGAATTGAATGGAGCTGGAAATACAGGCTGCTAGTAGATAAAAATCTAGTTTTTACATTTTCACCTGAATGGACTAATGAGTAGATTTCCAGTTGTAAGACCAATCAAAAGAAAATATTTAATCCTCCTTTCTGACCCTCTAAAAACATCTCACTTCCTGCTGGGTTGCTCTGAAACCTACTTTAGGTAAGCACCAAATAAGTAACTGGAGTCTGTTGAATTTGACTTTTGTGTTATTCATGGCATGCTACAGTTTGTCAGGACGATGTGATACAGTATGACGGAAACACCGTGCATTATTTTGATTAGACCCTGGAATAACTTCAGTTTCTTCTAATTCAAAAATGTATTAAATGTCAGATTGTATTCTTGTCACGTGCAGACAGAAACTCAGCAAGCTACTGAAAAAAACCCCGAGCTAAACTCTTTTTTTCTGACTAACTTTCCTAATTAAAAGCACACTGCATCTATGTGAAATTTCAGACACCCAATTATTAGACATCAAATAGATTGAAGCTCAAACAGCAGTTAACTGTAAATGTTATGCTTTTACTAAATTATTATTTTTATAAATGTCATCTGTGCTTCATCTGCTCCTGCTCAGCATTTCACTGTTTCTGGACTGACTGCGTTTGTTTTCTTTCAGCCTGACAAAGATTTGGACAGCTCCCCTCTGAGGGCTCTTCCAGAAAAAACATACCGACAGATGACTGAATGCAGTGTTTTCATCCTCCGTCAATCCTTTCACCGTTTGCTTTCTTTCATTCTCTCTCCCTCACTCTCTGTCTCTCTTTTTTTTCTCTCCTCAGAGAGATAACAGTACGGGTCTGTAGTCTAACAACATTTCTTTTCTTTTCCTTCTCAAAATCACTGATTCTGTGAACAAAGACCCTTTTTTCAGATTTACCAGCTTGACTTGATTTGCATTAAATAGCTCTGCTCTAAATGCTTAAATTTCCAGTTAGGAAAATAAAATATTTCTTAAATTTGTTATTGTTATTAATCATTTTGTCAACCAACACATTCAGAGTAACTTAACACCAGGCTGAAAAGCAGTGTTTTGCTTTCCTCTCTGGTTTGAAAGTTTCACGCCTGTTTTATCTCCTCTCGCAGCATGACTGACGGGTGTGGTTGAGTGTGTTCAGGAGTGTGCACCTGTAACTACACTCAAAAATGATGTCACAGAGTCCTGGAGTACACCTGTACATCACTGCAGCAAGGTTTAGAAGTTAAACCATTGTAGGTCAGCAAAAAACCCCAGGATTTTGAGGGGGTGTTAAGTTACTCTTTAATAAGTTTTTAATGTTATCGTGTTGTTCTGACAGGTTTCAAATAGTAGAAGTCTTATTTTGGAATGAAAGCCAATCCCTCAAGAAGACAAATATATACTTACAGAGTGAGAGCAATAATAGGTAGAGTAATAAGTGGAAACTGTTGTAAGGGCATTAATGCGTCTCATCTCTAATCAATAGACTATATTTAGAGAACCCTTGTACATCAGGAGTAAATGCATCACTATTAATCACCTAATGCTTAAACAGTATACGGCTAAGTAGCCTTAATGGACGATGGAAACTCCTCCTGAAATGTTGGGAGGAAGAAACTCTGCTGAGCATGATTGTTTAATAGATTCATGATGCACTTACAGCAATAGTTTTATAGCTAATCAGAATATGAAATATTGTTTCAACTGCATGAACCACTTCCCAGACTGAAACCCTTTTCTTCCCACCACAACATCTCACCTGGATGACACAGGTGGCCCGCCTCATGCTAACAAAGTGCTTCCTCTCCAGGACGGCCCTGAAGCGGCGCTGCAGCGTGACGATTCGCCGCAGGACTTCCTGGTGGAGGAGGGTTTGAAGCCGCTGACGCTCCGCCTCCCGCAGGAACACCTACATCATACGGGAACACTTAAATAAGCATAGTACTCTCAGATAAGATGGTACACAAAAAGAAAATAGATGACTTTCTTACCATCGTGTTGCCCACTTGGTACCCAGCAGGTGGCAGGTGGATCTGTCTGAAAAACTCCCTGATGCCTGACTTGGTGGGACTCGTGCCTCGGGGCAGCAGCACATGAAAGTGGCGCACAAAGTCCTGCAACATGGAGTATGTGTGGTCAATAAAGCAGTTTAAGATATGGTACAGATCTGATACAGATTATGAGGCTTCATGGTAGTTGGCAATTACTGTTAAATCTCAATTTCCTCCAAAAATGCCTGAATTTCCCCACTGGGGATCAATAAAGGCTGATCTTATCTTAAAAATAGAATATTACTAAACATCTCATAATAATAAGAAAGCCTGCTTTTCTATTTATATATCAAAATTTAAAAAATGACAGTAAAATAACTGTAATCCTAGTAGACTGATAACTGTAAATCTCATCATCTAGCCATATTTGTGCAGCAACTGAGATTAGAATCATCTTTATTGGCCAAGTATGTTCAGGCATACAAAGAATTTGACTTGTGTTTTCACAGTGCACTTACACACTGTACAAGAACAAATGCACAGAGGGATACACATAAACATACAGCTACAAAAAGCTAAAGGTAACAAAGCTAAACAAAGATAAGCAATCATAAACATATATGCATGAGATACAAAATGATACATAAAAAGTGATAATAAAATGACCTTTAAAACATGTAAATAAAAATAGATTAAATAAAAAACAGTATTTTTATCAGCCAACAATTCTTTTGCTAGCCATCTTTATCACTGCACTATTAACTAACTGCCCAATGCTACATACAAATAACACTCTATCACTAACATGGCATTGAATATAGATCTGCTGTTAGGTGGTACGGTAGTAGGAGAGGATTACCTGGAAGGTGTACTTGATGCTGTATCCTGATTGTCGGATCCGTACGGTTTCCAGCATACCTGTGTATCTGAGCTGCCTGAGCACCAGGCTGTCATTGAAACGCAGCGGCAGCTAAGGGACACAGCGACAGAGAGAGAGAGAGAGAGAGAGAGAGAGAAAAGGGTGAATAAAATGAAACAGAAATCAGCAGTCAGTCATGAGGAGGAGCCGTATTTAAGGGATGACTCTTCTGCGGCAGAAATTACCTTCTCTGCGTTGGAGCGAATACACTTGACAAAGTACGGCTCAGATTGATCAAGAGTCTCCATCAGCTTATTGAGGGACGCCTGCACACACAAACACAAACCAATTACATCACACCCTCATCCAATGTGAAAAAAACTGCCTTTTATTAACTATTTTTTAACACAATATAGCTCTTGACCTGTAAAATAGGTGACTGCATTTATGATCAATAAGTTATTGTGATAAGAATCATATTCTGATTTCTGCCATTATTCAGGCCATGATAAGTATTATATGTAAAAAAGTGTTGTGTAAAAATCTGTATCTTTAACTTTGAAATCTGCATGTTTAACTTCATGTTCTAATTTAACTTTTTCTTGAGCAGGATATTTCTTAACGCCTGCTTCTAATCATTATAGGCTGCTGCTGAGTCACTAGTGTCGTTGTAATTCACTGATTTTCCAGCAGAGGGCGACGGCAGCACTGACCTGGAACTGTGCGCTGATGCTGGGCGGTTTCTTCTTCTTGTGCAGGTGAAGCAGAGACTTGGTGATGCGGTCGTGGAGCGTCACGCTGCTCAGGTAGCGCAGAGACTTCACGTCCAACAGGTGCTGCAACCAGATAATATATGAGCCCGTGTGTGTAATGCTGATACCTGTCGTAAGACCTGTTTGACGACTGAAGATGCAGAGGTTGCCAAGTTGTGTCATGTTTGTGTCTTACCTTGGGAAGGGTCGGCTTGCTTTTGCAGTTTTTGTTTCTCCTACAGGTGAGAAATATTGTTTTTGTTAACAGATATTAAAATAAGAATTCAGGGTATGACAGTACCATTTAAAAGAGTACGTACATTTGTTAAGTTGGGTGGTACCCCCCTTTTAGTCCATGCACGCTTCTTCCTACACTACATTACCCTGTAATGCGGTCTTGGATCGTCTACAAAAATTGTTGCTCATGCTCATTTCCTCTTCTACAAGCTAATAGAGGAAGCTAAAAGTTGCTGAAAGAGCTCAGACTACAACAGGGTATATAGTGGAAACTCATATTAAAAAGTGAAGAAACTAATTCCTGGCACATATTAAGTATATCAGTACTAATATTAGGAGTGATGTCCACCTTTTCATTATGATTTTAAAGTCTATCAGGTTAGACCAACAGATTGGGGTCAATAGTTTTTAGATACACTATATGGACAAAAGTATTGGGCCACCTACACATTACACCTACAGGTGCTTTAA